>CAXKVX010001677.1:0-161900 GCA_964058865.1 Eleocharis quinqueflora | reverse complement strand
GGAGAAGAAACTCTTTTCGTAGTATGATATGATGCTTTGTGGAGTTTTCTTGAAAGGTTACCAGTCATAAATGAAGTACTCTGACCAGAAACACTTCTTAGTAGGATATGATGCTTTGTGGTGTTCTCTTTAATGATTACCACCCATAAATTATGTACTCAGAAAAGAAACACTTCTCGCAGTAGGGTTAGATGATTTGTGGAGTTTTCTTTAATGGTTACCATCGATAAATGAAGTGCTCTGATAAGAATCACTCATAAATTAAGTACTCGGACATGAAGAACTTAGAGGGATACTCTATGCATCTTCGTTGTGTTTTAGTGAATGGTTGCAACACTTAAATGAAGTACTCGGTGAAGAAATTCTTTTCGTAGTATGAGATGATGCTTTGTGGAGTTTTCTTGAAAGGTTACCACTCATAATTAAAGTACACTGATAAGAAACACTTCTGATATTAGGATATGACGCTTTGGGGTGCTCTCTTTAATGGTTACCAACCATAAATGAAGTACTTAGATAAAAAAAACACACCTCGCAGTCGGATAAGATGCTTTGTAATGTTTTCTCTAATGGTTACTACCAATAAATGAAGTGCTCTAATCAGAATCACTCATAAACTAAGTACTCGAACATGAAACACTAAGAGTTGTACTCTGTGCTTCTTCGTTGTGTTTTAATGAATTGTTACAACACTTAAATGAAGTACATGGAGAAGAAACTCTTCTCGTAGTAAGATATGAAGCTTTGTATAGTTTTCATTAATGGTTACCAACCATAATTGAAGTACTCTAATCAGAAAAACTACTTATAGTAGGATATGATGCTTTGCAGTATTTTCTTTAATGGTTACCATCCATAAATGAAGTACTGAGATAAGAAACACTTATTGCAGTAGGATAAGATGGTTTGTGATGTTTTCTTTAACGGTTACCACCAATAAATGAAGTACTCTGATCAGAATCATTCATAAACTAAGTACTCCGACATGAAGTACTTAGAGTGGTACTCTACGCTTCTTTGTTGTGTTTTAGTGAATGGTTACAACACTTAAAAGAAGTACTCGAAGAAGAAACTCTTTTCGTAGTTTGATATGATGCTTTGTGGAGTTTTCTTGAAAGGTTACCACGCATAAATGAAGTACTCTGATAAAAAACACCACTCATAGTAGGATATGTTGCTTTGGGTGTTTTCTTCAATGGTTACCACCAATTAATGAAGTACTATGATCAGAATCACTCATAAACTAAGCCCTCAGACATGAAACACTTAGAGTAGTACTATGTCCTTCTTCATTGTGTTTTAATGAATGGTTACAAAAATTAAATGGAGTACCCGGAGAAGAAACTCTTCTCGTAGTAGGATATGATGCTTTGCGGTATTTTCTTTATTGGTTACCACCCATAAATGAAGTACTCAGATGAAAAACACTTCTCGCTGTAGGATAAGATGCTTTGTGATGTTTTCTTTAATGATACTACCAATAAATGGAGTACTCTAATCAGAATCACTCATAAACTAAGCACTCGGACATGAAGCACTTAGGGTGGTACTATGTGCTTCTTCGTTGGGTTTTAATGATTGATTACAACACTTAAATGAAGTACCCGGAGAAGAAACTCTTTTCGTAGTATGATATGATGCTTTGTGGAGTTTTCTTGAAAGGTTACCAGTCATAAATGAAGTACTCTGACCAGAAACACTTCTTAGTAGGATATGATGCTTTGTGGTGTTCTCTTTAATGATTACCACCCATAAATTATGTACTCAGAAAAGAAACACTTCTCGCAGTAGGGTTAGATGATTTGTGGAGTTTTCTTTAATGGTTACCATCGATAAATGAAGTGCTCTGATAAGAATCACTCATAAATTAAGTACTCGGACATGAAGAACTTAGAGGGATACTCTATGCATCTTCGTTGTGTTTTAGTGAATGGTTGCAACACTTAAATGAAGTACTCGGTGAAGAAATTCTTTTCGTAGTATGAGATGATGCTTTGTGGTGTTTTCTTGAAAGGTTACCACTCATAATTAAAGTACACTGATAAGAAACACTTCTGATATTAGGATATGACGCTTTGGGGTGCTCTCTTTAATGGTTACCAACCATAAATGAAGTACTTAGATAAAAAAAACACACCTCGCAGTCGGATAAGATGCTTTGTAATGTTTTCTCTAATGGTTACTACCAATAAATGAAGTGCTCTAATCAGAATCACTCATAAACTAAGTACTCGAACATGAAACACTAAGAGTTGTACTCTGTGCTTCTTCGTTGTGTTTTAATGAATTGTTACAACACTTAAATGAAGTACATGGAGAAGAAACTCTTCTCGTAGTAAGATATGAAGCTTTGTATAGTTTTCATTAATGGTTACCAACCATAATTGAAGTACTCTAATCAGAAAAACTACTTATAGTAGGATATGATGCTTTGCAGTATTTTCTTTAATGGTTACCATCCATAAATGAAGTACTGAGATAAGAAACACTTATTGCAGTAGGATAAGATGGTTTGTGATGTTTTCTTTAACGGTTACCACCAATAAATGAAGTACTCTGATCAGAATCATTCATAAACTAAGTACTCCGACATGAAGTACTTAGAGTGGTACTCTACGCTTCTTTGTTGTGTTTTAGTGAATGGTTACAACACTTAAATGAAGTACTCGAAGAAGAACCTCTTTTCGTAGTTTGATATGATGCTTTGTGGAGTTTTCTTGAAAGGTTACCACGCATAAATGAAGTACTCTGATAAAAGACACCACTCATAGTAGGATATGTTGCTTTGGGTGTTTTCTTTAATGGTTACCACCAATTAATGAAGTACTATGATCAGAATCACTCATAAACTAAGCCCTCAGACATGAAACACTTAGAGTAGTACTATGTCCTTCTTCATTGTGTTTTAATGAATGGTTACAAAAATTAAATGGAGTACCCGGAGAAGAAACTCTTCTCGTAGTAGGATATGATGCTTTGCGGTATTTTCTTTAATGGTTACCACCCATAAATGAAGTACTCAGATGAAAAACACTTCTCGCTGTAGGATAAGATGCTTTGTGATGTTTTCTTTAATGATACTACCAATAAATGGAGTACTCTAATCAGAATCACTCATAAACTAAGCACTCGGACATGAAGCACTTAGGGTGGTACTATGTGCTTCTTCGTTGGGTTTTAATGATTGATTACAACACTTAAATGAAGTACCCGGAGAAGAAACTCTTTTCGTAGTATGATATGATGCTTTGTGGAGTTTTCTTGAAAGGTTACCAGTCATAAATGAAGTACTCTGACCAGAAACACTTCTTAGTAGGATATGATGCTTTGTGGTGTTCTCTTTAATGATTACCACCCATAAATTATGTACTCAGAAAAGAAACACTTCTCGCAGTAGGGTTAGATGATTTGTGGAGTTTTCTTTAATGGTTACCATCGATAAATGAAGTGCTCTGATAAGAATCACTCATAAATTAAGTACTCGGACATGAAGAACTTAGAGGGATACTCTATGCATCTTCGTTGTGTTTTAGTGAATGGTTGCAACACTTAAATGAAGTACTCGGTGAAGAAATTCTTTTCGTAGTATGAGATGATGCTTTGTGGTGTTTTCTTGAAAGGTTACCACTCATAATTAAAGTACACTGATAAGAAACACTTCTGATATTAGGATATGACGCTTTGGGGTGCTCTCTTTAATGGTTACCAACCATAAATGAAGTACTTAGATAAAAAAAACACACCTCGCAGTCGGATAAGATGCTTTGTAATGTTTTCTCTAATGGTTACTACCAATAAATGAAGTGCTCTAATCAGAATCACTCATAAACTAAGTACTCGAACATGAAACACTAAGAGTTGTACTCTGTGCTTCTTCGTTGTGTTTTAATGAATTGTTACAACACTTAAATGAAGTACATGGAGAAGAAACTCTTCTCGTAGTAAGATATGAAGCTTTGTATAGTTTTCATTAATGGTTACCAACCATAATTGAAGTACTCTAATCAGAAAAACTACTTATAGTAGGATATGATGCTTTGCAGTATTTTCTTTAATGGTTACCATCCATAAATGAAGTACTGAGATAAGAAACACTTATTGCAGTAGGATAAGATGGTTTGTGATGTTTTCTTTAACGGTTACCACCAATAAATGAAGTACTCTGATCAGAATCATTCATAAACTAAGTACTCCGACATGAAGTACTTAGAGTGGTACTCTACGCTTCTTTGTTGTGTTTTAGTGAATGGTTACAACACTTAAATGAAGTACTCGAAGAAGAACCTCTTTTCGTAGTTTGATATGATGCTTTGTGGAGTTTTCTTGAAAGGTTACCACGCATAAATGAAGTACTCTGATAAAAGACACCACTCATAGTAGGATATGTTGCTTTGGGTGTTTTCTTTAATGGTTACCACCAATTAATGAAGTACTATGATCAGAATCACTCATAAACTAAGCCCTCAGACATGAAACACTTAGAGTAGTACTATGTCCTTCTTCATTGTGTTTTAATGAATGGTTACAAAAATTAAATGGAGTACCCGGAGAAGAAACTCTTCTCGTAGTAGGATATGATGCTTTGCGGTATTTTCTTTAATGGTTACCACCCATAAATGAAGTACTCAGATGAAAAACACTTCTCGCTGTAGGATAAGATGCTTTGTGATGTTTTCTTTAATGATACTACCAATAAATGGAGTACTCTAATCAGAATCACTCATAAACTAAGCACTCGGACATGAAGCACTTAGGGTGGTACTATGTGCTTCTTCGTTGGGTTTTAATGATTGATTACAACACTTAAATGAAGTACCCGGAGAAGAAACTCTTTTCGTAGTATGATATGATGCTTTGTGGAGTTTTCTTGAAAGGTTACCAGTCATAAATGAAGTACTCTGACCAGAAACACTTCTTAGTAGGATATGATGCTTTGTGGTGTTCTCTTTAATGATTACCACCCATAAATTATGTACTCAGAAAAGAAACACTTCTCGCAGTAGGGTTAGATGATTTGTGGAGTTTTCTTTAATGGTTACCATCGATAAATGAAGTGCTCTGATAAGAATCACTCATAAATTAAGTACTCGGACATGAAGAACTTAGAGGGATACTCTATGCATCTTCGTTGTGTTTTAGTGAATGGTTGCAACACTTAAATGAAGTACTCGGTGAAGAAATTCTTTTCGTAGTATGAGATGATGCTTTGTGGTGTTTTCTTGAAAGGTTACCACTCATAATTAAAGTACACTGATAAGAAACACTTCTGATATTAGGATATGACGCTTTGGGGTGCTCTCTTTAATGGTTACCAACCATAAATGAAGTACTTAGATAAAAAAAACACACCTCGCAGTCGGATAAGATGCTTTGTAATGTTTTCTCTAATGGTTACTACCAATAAATGAAGTGCTCTAATCAGAATCACTCATAAACTAAGTACTCGAACATGAAACACTAAGAGTTGTACTCTGTGCTTCTTCGTTGTGTTTTAATGAATTGTTACAACACTTAAATGAAGTACATGGAGAAGAAACTCTTCTCGTAGTAAGATATGAAGCTTTGTATAGTTTTCATTAATGGTTACCAACCATAATTGAAGTACTCTAATCAGAAAAACTACTTATAGTAGGATATGATGCTTTGCAGTATTTTCTTTAATGGTTACCATCCATAAATGAAGTACTGAGATAAGAAACACTTATTGCAGTAGGATAAGATGGTTTGTGATGTTTTCTTTAACGGTTACCACCAATAAATGAAGTACTCTGATCAGAATCATTCATAAACTAAGTACTCCGACATGAAGTACTTAGAGTGGTACTCTACGCTTCTTTGTTGTGTTTTAGTGAATGGTTACAACACTTAAAAGAAGTACTCGAAGAAGAAACTCTTTTCGTAGTTTGATATGATGCTTTGTGGAGTTTTCTTGAAAGGTTACCACGCATAAATGAAGTACTCTGATAAAAAACACCACTCATAGTAGGATATGTTGCTTTGGGTGTTTTCTTCAATGGTTACCACCAATTAATGAAGTACTATGATCAGAATCACTCATAAACTAAGCCCTCAGACATGAAACACTTAGAGTAGTACTATGTCCTTCTTCATTGTGTTTTAATGAATGGTTACAAAAATTAAATGGAGTACCCGGAGAAGAAACTCTTCTCGTAGTAGGATATGATGCTTTGCGGTATTTTCTCTAATGGTTACCACCCATAAATGAAGTACTCAGATGAAAAACACTTCTCGCTGTAGGATAAGATGCTTTGTGATGTTTTCTTTAATGATACTACCAATAAATGGAGTACTCTAATCAGAATCACTCATAAACTAAGCACTCGGACATGAAGCACTTAGGGTGGTACTATGTGCTTCTTCGTTGGGTTTTAATGATTGATTACAACACTTAAATGAAGTACCCGGAGAAGAAACTCTTTTCGTAGTATGATATGATGCTTTGTGGAGTTTTCTTGAAAGGTTACCAGTCATAAATGAAGTACTCTGACCAGAAACACTTCTTAGTAGGATATGATGCTTTGTGGTGTTCTCTTTAATGATTACCACCCATAAATTATGTACTCAGAAAAGAAACACTTCTCGCAGTAGGGTTAGATGATTTGTGGAGTTTTCTTTAATGGTTACCATCGATAAATGAAGTGCTCTGATAAGAATCACTCATAAATTAAGTACTCGGACATGAAGAACTTAGAGGGATACTCTATGCATCTTCGTTGTGTTTTAGTGAATGGTTGCAACACTTAAATGAAGTACTCGGTGAAGAAATTCTTTTCGTAGTATGAGATGATGCTTTGTGGAGTTTTCTTGAAAGGTTACCACTCATAATTAAAGTACACTGATAAGAAACACTTCTGATATTAGGATATGACGCTTTGGGGTGCTCTCTTTAATGGTTACCAACCATAAATGAAGTACTTAGATAAAAAAAACACACCTCGCAGTCGGATAAGATGCTTTGTAATGTTTTCTCTAATGGTTACTACCAATAAATGAAGTGCTCTAATCAGAATCACTCATAAACTAAGTACTCGAACATGAAACACTAAGAGTTGTACTCTGTGCTTCTTCGTTGTGTTTTAATGAATTGTTACAACACTTAAATGAAGTACATGGAGAAGAAACTCTTCTCGTAGTAAGATATGAAGCTTTGTATAGTTTTCATTAATGGTTACCAACCATAATTGAAGTACTCTAATCAGAAAAACTACTTATAGTAGGATATGATGCTTTGCAGTATTTTCTTTAATGGTTACCATCCATAAATGAAGTACTGAGATAAGAAACACTTATTGCAGTAGGATAAGATGGTTTGTGATGTTTTCTTTAACGGTTACCACCAATAAATGAAGTACTCTGATCAGAATCATTCATAAACTAAGTACTCCGACATGAAGTACTTAGAGTGGTACTCTACGCTTCTTTGTTGTGTTTTAGTGAATGGTTACAACACTTAAAAGAAGTACTCGAAGAAGAAACTCTTTTCGTAGTTTGATATGATGCTTTGTGGAGTTTTCTTGAAAGGTTACCACGCATAAATGAAGTACTCTGATAAAAAACACCACTCATAGTAGGATATGTTGCTTTGGGTGTTTTCTTCAATGGTTACCACCAATTAATGAAGTACTATGATCAGAATCACTCATAAACTAAGCCCTCAGACATGAAACACTTAGAGTAGTACTATGTCCTTCTTCATTGTGTTTTAATGAATGGTTACAAAAATTAAATGGAGTACCCGGAGAAGAAACTCTTCTCGTAGTAGGATATGATGCTTTGCGGTATTTTCTCTAATGGTTACCACCCATAAATGAAGTACTCAGATGAAAAACACTTCTCGCTGTAGGATAAGATGCTTTGTGATGTTTTCTTTAATGATACTACCAATAAATGGAGTACTCTAATCAGAATCACTCATAAACTAAGCACTCGGACATGAAGCACTTAGGGTGGTACTATGTGCTTCTTCGTTGGGTTTTAATGATTGATTACAACACTTAAATGAAGTACCCGGAGAAGAAACTCTTTTCGTAGTATGATATGATGCTTTGTGGAGTTTTCTTGAAAGGTTACCAGTCATAAATGAAGTACTCTGACCAGAAACACTTCTTAGTAGGATATGATGCTTTGTGGTGTTCTCTTTAATGATTACCACCCATAAATTATGTACTCAGAAAAGAAACACTTCTCGCAGTAGGGTTAGATGATTTGTGGAGTTTTCTTTAATGGTTACCATCGATAAATGAAGTGCTCTGATAAGAATCACTCATAAATTAAGTACTCGGACATGAAGAACTTAGAGGGATACTCTATGCATCTTCGTTGTGTTTTAGTGAATGGTTGCAACACTTAAATGAAGTACTCGGTGAAGAAATTCTTTTCGTAGTATGAGATGATGCTTTGTGGAGTTTTCTTGAAAGGTTACCACTCATAATTAAAGTACACTGATAAGAAACACTTCTGATATTAGGATATGACGCTTTGGGGTGCTCTCTTTAATGGTTACCAACCATAAATGAAGTACTTAGATAAAAAAAACACACCTCGCAGTCGGATAAGATGCTTTGTAATGTTTTCTCTAATGGTTACTACCAATAAATGAAGTGCTCTAATCAGAATCACTCATAAACTAAGTACTCGAACATGAAACACTAAGAGTTGTACTCTGTGCTTCTTCGTTGTGTTTTAATGAATTGTTACAACACTTAAATGAAGTACATGGAGAAGAAACTCTTCTCGTAGTAAGATATGAAGCTTTGTATAGTTTTCATTAATGGTTACCAACCATAATTGAAGTACTCTAATCAGAAAAACTACTTATAGTAGGATATGATGCTTTGCAGTATTTTCTTTAATGGTTACCATCCATAAATGAAGTACTGAGATAAGAAACACTTATTGCAGTAGGATAAGATGGTTTGTGATGTTTTCTTTAACGGTTACCACCAATAAATGAAGTACTCTGATCAGAATCATTCATAAACTAAGTACTCCGACATGAAGTACTTAGAGTGGTACTCTACGCTTCTTTGTTGTGTTTTAGTGAATGGTTACAACACTTAAAAGAAGTACTCGAAGAAGAAACTCTTTTCGTAGTTTGATATGATGCTTTGTGGAGTTTTCTTGAAAGGTTACCACGCATAAATGAAGTACTCTGATAAAAAACACCACTCATAGTAGGATATGTTGCTTTGGGTGTTTTCTTCAATGGTTACCACCAATTAATGAAGTACTATGATCAGAATCACTCATAAACTAAGCCCTCAGACATGAAACACTTAGAGTAGTACTATGTCCTTCTTCATTGTGTTTTAATGAATGGTTACAAAAATTAAATGGAGTACCCGGAGAAGAAACTCTTCTCGTAGTAGGATATGATGCTTTGCGGTATTTTCTCTAATGGTTACCACCCATAAATGAAGTACTCAGATGAAAAACACTTCTCGCTGTAGGATAAGATGCTTTGTGATGTTTTCTTTAATGATACTACCAATAAATGGAGTACTCTAATCAGAATCACTCATAAACTAAGCACTCGGACATGAAGCACTTAGGGTGGTACTATGTGCTTCTTCGTTGGGTTTTAATGATTGATTACAACACTTAAATGAAGTACCCGGAGAAGAAACTCTTTTCGTAGTATGATATGATGCTTTGTGGAGTTTTCTTGAAAGGTTACCAGTCATAAATGAAGTACTCTGACCAGAAACACTTCTTAGTAGGATATGATGCTTTGTGGTGTTCTCTTTAATGATTACCACCCATAAATTATGTACTCAGAAAAGAAACACTTCTCGCAGTAGGGTTAGATGATTTGTGGAGTTTTCTTTAATGGTTACCATCGATAAATGAAGTGCTCTGATAAGAATCACTCATAAATTAAGTACTCGGACATGAAGAACTTAGAGGGATACTCTATGCATCTTCGTTGTGTTTTAGTGAATGGTTGCAACACTTAAATGAAGTACTCGGTGAAGAAATTCTTTTCGTAGTATGAGATGATGCTTTGTGGAGTTTTCTTGAAAGGTTACCACTCATAATTAAAGTACACTGATAAGAAACACTTCTGATATTAGGATATGACGCTTTGGGGTGCTCTCTTTAATGGTTACCAACCATAAATGAAGTACTTAGATAAAAAAAACACACCTCGCAGTCGGATAAGATGCTTTGTAATGTTTTCTCTAATGGTTACTACCAATAAATGAAGTGCTCTAATCAGAATCACTCATAAACTAAGTACTCGAACATGAAACACTAAGAGTTGTACTCTGTGCTTCTTCGTTGTGTTTTAATGAATTGTTACAACACTTAAATGAAGTACATGGAGAAGAAACTCTTCTCGTAGTAAGATATGAAGCTTTGTATAGTTTTCATTAATGGTTACCAACCATAATTGAAGTACTCTAATCAGAAAAACTACTTATAGTAGGATATGATGCTTTGCAGTATTTTCTTTAATGGTTACCATCCATAAATGAAGTACTGAGATAAGAAACACTTATTGCAGTAGGATAAGATGGTTTGTGATGTTTTCTTTAACGGTTACCACCAATAAATGAAGTACTCTGATCAGAATCATTCATAAACTAAGTACTCCGACATGAAGTACTTAGAGTGGTACTCTACGCTTCTTTGTTGTGTTTTAGTGAATGGTTACAACACTTAAAAGAAGTACTCGAAGAAGAAACTCTTTTCGTAGTTTGATATGATGCTTTGTGGAGTTTTCTTGAAAGGTTACCACGCATAAATGAAGTACTCTGATAAAAAACACCACTCATAGTAGGATATGTTGCTTTGGGTGTTTTCTTCAATGGTTACCACCAATTAATGAAGTACTATGATCAGAATCACTCATAAACTAAGCCCTCAGACATGAAACACTTAGAGTAGTACTATGTCCTTCTTCATTGTGTTTTAATGAATGGTTACAAAAATTAAATGGAGTACCCGGAGAAGAAACTCTTCTCGTAGTAGGATATGATGCTTTGCGGTATTTTCTCTAATGGTTACCACCCATAAATGAAGTACTCAGATGAAAAACACTTCTCGCTGTAGGATAAGATGCTTTGTGATGTTTTCTTTAATGATACTACCAATAAATGGAGTACTCTAATCAGAATCACTCATAAACTAAGCACTCGGACATGAAGCACTTAGGGTGGTACTATGTGCTTCTTCGTTGGGTTTTAATGATTGATTACAACACTTAAATGAAGTACCCGGAGAAGAAACTCTTTTCGTAGTATGATATGATGCTTTGTGGAGTTTTCTTGAAAGGTTACCAGTCATAAATGAAGTACTCTGACCAGAAACACTTCTTAGTAGGATATGATGCTTTGTGGTGTTCTCTTTAATGATTACCACCCATAAATTATGTACTCAGAAAAGAAACACTTCTCGCAGTAGGGTTAGATGATTTGTGGAGTTTTCTTTAATGGTTACCATCGATAAATGAAGTGCTCTGATAAGAATCACTCATAAATTAAGTACTCGGACATGAAGAACTTAGAGGGATACTCTATGCATCTTCGTTGTGTTTTAGTGAATGGTTGCAACACTTAAATGAAGTACTCGGTGAAGAAATTCTTTTCGTAGTATGAGATGATGCTTTGTGGAGTTTTCTTGAAAGGTTACCACTCATAATTAAAGTACACTGATAAGAAACACTTCTGATATTAGGATATGACGCTTTGGGGTGCTCTCTTTAATGGTTACCAACCATAAATGAAGTACTTAGATAAAAAAAACACACCTCGCAGTCGGATAAGATGCTTTGTAATGTTTTCTCTAATGGTTACTACCAATAAATGAAGTGCTCTAATCAGAATCACTCATAAACTAAGTACTCGAACATGAAACACTAAGAGTTGTACTCTGTGCTTCTTCGTTGTGTTTTAATGAATTGTTACAACACTTAAATGAAGTACATGGAGAAGAAACTCTTCTCGTAGTAAGATATGAAGCTTTGTATAGTTTTCATTAATGGTTACCAACCATAATTGAAGTACTCTAATCAGAAAAACTACTTATAGTAGGATATGATGCTTTGCAGTATTTTCTTTAATGGTTACCATCCATAAATGAAGTACTGAGATAAGAAACACTTATTGCAGTAGGATAAGATGGTTTGTGATGTTTTCTTTAACGGTTACCACCAATAAATGAAGTACTCTGATCAGAATCATTCATAAACTAAGTACTCCGACATGAAGTACTTAGAGTGGTACTCTACGCTTCTTTGTTGTGTTTTAGTGAATGGTTACAACACTTAAAAGAAGTACTCGAAGAAGAAACTCTTTTCGTAGTTTGATATGATGCTTTGTGGAGTTTTCTTGAAAGGTTACCACGCATAAATGAAGTACTCTGATAAAAAACACCACTCATAGTAGGATATGTTGCTTTGGGTGTTTTCTTCAATGGTTACCACCAATTAATGAAGTACTATGATCAGAATCACTCATAAACTAAGCCCTCAGACATGAAACACTTAGAGTAGTACTATGTCCTTCTTCATTGTGTTTTAATGAATGGTTACAAAAATTAAATGGAGTACCCGGAGAAGAAACTCTTCTCGTAGTAGGATATGATGCTTTGCGGTATTTTCTCTAATGGTTACCACCCATAAATGAAGTACTCAGATGAAAAACACTTCTCGCTGTAGGATAAGATGCTTTGTGATGTTTTCTTTAATGATACTACCAATAAATGGAGTACTCTAATCAGAATCACTCATAAACTAAGCACTCGGACATGAAGCACTTAGGGTGGTACTATGTGCTTCTTCGTTGGGTTTTAATGATTGATTACAACACTTAAATGAAGTACCCGGAGAAGAAACTCTTTTCGTAGTATGATATGATGCTTTGTGGAGTTTTCTTGAAAGGTTACCAGTCATAAATGAAGTACTCTGACCAGAAACACTTCTTAGTAGGATATGATGCTTTGTGGTGTTCTCTTTAATGATTACCACCCATAAATTATGTACTCAGAAAAGAAACACTTCTCGCAGTAGGGTTAGATGATTTGTGGAGTTTTCTTTAATGGTTACCATCGATAAATGAAGTGCTCTGATAAGAATCACTCATAAATTAAGTACTCGGACATGAAGAACTTAGAGGGATACTCTATGCATCTTCGTTGTGTTTTAGTGAATGGTTGCAACACTTAAATGAAGTACTCGGTGAAGAAATTCTTTTCGTAGTATGAGATGATGCTTTGTGGAGTTTTCTTGAAAGGTTACCACTCATAATTAAAGTACACTGATAAGAAACACTTCTGATATTAGGATATGACGCTTTGGGGTGCTCTCTTTAATGGTTACCAACCATAAATGAAGTACTTAGATAAAAAAAACACACCTCGCAGTCGGATAAGATGCTTTGTAATGTTTTCTCTAATGGTTACTACCAATAAATGAAGTGCTCTAATCAGAATCACTCATAAACTAAGTACTCGAACATGAAACACTAAGAGTTGTACTCTGTGCTTCTTCGTTGTGTTTTAATGAATTGTTACAACACTTAAATGAAGTACATGGAGAAGAAACTCTTCTCGTAGTAAGATATGAAGCTTTGTATAGTTTTCATTAATGGTTACCAACCATAATTGAAGTACTCTAATCAGAAAAACTACTTATAGTAGGATATGATGCTTTGCAGTATTTTCTTTAATGGTTACCATCCATAAATGAAGTACTGAGATAAGAAACACTTATTGCAGTAGGATAAGATGGTTTGTGATGTTTTCTTTAACGGTTACCACCAATAAATGAAGTACTCTGATCAGAATCATTCATAAACTAAGTACTCCGACATGAAGTACTTAGAGTGGTACTCTACGCTTCTTTGTTGTGTTTTAGTGAATGGTTACAACACTTAAAAGAAGTACTCGAAGAAGAAACTCTTTTCGTAGTTTGATATGATGCTTTGTGGAGTTTTCTTGAAAGGTTACCACGCATAAATGAAGTACTCTGATAAAAAACACCACTCATAGTAGGATATGTTGCTTTGGGTGTTTTCTTCAATGGTTACCACCAATTAATGAAGTACTATGATCAGAATCACTCATAAACTAAGCCCTCAGACATGAAACACTTAGAGTAGTACTATGTCCTTCTTCATTGTGTTTTAATGAATGGTTACAAAAATTAAATGGAGTACCCGGAGAAGAAACTCTTCTCGTAGTAGGATATGATGCTTTGCGGTATTTTCTCTAATGGTTACCACCCATAAATGAAGTACTCAGATGAAAAACACTTCTCGCTGTAGGATAAGATGCTTTGTGATGTTTTCTTTAATGATACTACCAATAAATGGAGTACTCTAATCAGAATCACTCATAAACTAAGCACTCGGACATGAAGCACTTAGGGTGGTACTATGTGCTTCTTCGTTGGGTTTTAATGATTGATTACAACACTTAAATGAAGTACCCGGAGAAGAAACTCTTTTCGTAGTATGATATGATGCTTTGTGGAGTTTTCTTGAAAGGTTACCAGTCATAAATGAAGTACTCTGACCAGAAACACTTCTTAGTAGGATATGATGCTTTGTGGTGTTCTCTTTAATGATTACCACCCATAAATTATGTACTCAGAAAAGAAACACTTCTCGCAGTAGGGTTAGATGATTTGTGGAGTTTTCTTTAATGGTTACCATCGATAAATGAAGTGCTCTGATAAGAATCACTCATAAATTAAGTACTCGGACATGAAGAACTTAGAGGGATACTCTATGCATCTTCGTTGTGTTTTAGTGAATGGTTGCAACACTTAAATGAAGTACTCGGTGAAGAAATTCTTTTCGTAGTATGAGATGATGCTTTGTGGAGTTTTCTTGAAAGGTTACCACTCATAATTAAAGTACACTGATAAGAAACACTTCTGATATTAGGATATGACGCTTTGGGGTGCTCTCTTTAATGGTTACCAACCATAAATGAAGTACTTAGATAAAAAAAACACACCTCGCAGTCGGATAAGATGCTTTGTAATGTTTTCTCTAATGGTTACTACCAATAAATGAAGTGCTCTAATCAGAATCACTCATAAACTAAGTACTCGAACATGAAACACTAAGAGTTGTACTCTGTGCTTCTTCGTTGTGTTTTAATGAATTGTTACAACACTTAAATGAAGTACATGGAGAAGAAACTCTTCTCGTAGTAAGATATGAAGCTTTGTATAGTTTTCATTAATGGTTACCAACCATAATTGAAGTACTCTAATCAGAAAAACTACTTATAGTAGGATATGATGCTTTGCAGTATTTTCTTTAATGGTTACCATCCATAAATGAAGTACTGAGATAAGAAACACTTATTGCAGTAGGATAAGATGGTTTGTGATGTTTTCTTTAACGGTTACCACCAATAAATGAAGTACTCTGATCAGAATCATTCATAAACTAAGTACTCCGACATGAAGTACTTAGAGTGGTACTCTACGCTTCTTTGTTGTGTTTTAGTGAATGGTTAGAACACTTAAAAGAAGTACTCGAAGAAGAAACTCTTTTCGTAGTTTGATATGATGCTTTGTGGAGTTTTCTTGAAAGGTTACCACGCATAAATGAAGTACTCTGATAAAAAACACCACTCATAGTAGGATATGTTGCTTTGGGTGTTTTCTTCAATGGTTACCACCAATTAATGAAGTACTATGATCAGAATCACTCATAAACTAAGCCCTCAGACATGAAACACTTAGAGTAGTACTATGTCCTTCTTCATTGTGTTTTAATGAATGGTTACAAAAATTAAATGGAGTACCCGGAGAAGAAACTCTTCTCGTAGTAGGATATGATGCTTTGCGGTATTTTCTCTAATGGTTACCACCCATAAATGAAGTACTCAGATGAAAAACACTTCTCGCTGTAGGATAAGATGCTTTGTGATGTTTTCTTTAATGATACTACCAATAAATGGAGTACTCTAATCAGAATCACTCATAAACTAAGCACTCGGACATGAAGCACTTAGGGTGGTACTATGTGCTTCTTCGTTGGGTTTTAATGATTGATTACAACACTTAAATGAAGTACCCGGAGAAGAAACTCTTTTCGTAGTATGATATGATGCTTTGTGGAGTTTTCTTGAAAGGTTACCAGTCATAAATGAAGTACTCTGACCAGAAACACTTCTTAGTAGGATATGATGCTTTGTGGTGTTCTCTTTAATGATTACCACCCATAAATTATGTACTCAGAAAAGAAACACTTCTCGCAGTAGGGTTAGATGATTTGTGGAGTTTTCTTTAATGGTTACCATCGATAAATGAAGTGCTCTGATAAGAATCACTCATAAATTAAGTACTCGGACATGAAGAACTTAGAGGGATACTCTATGCATCTTCGTTGTGTTTTAGTGAATGGTTGCAACACTTAAATGAAGTACTCGGTGAAGAAATTCTTTTCGTAGTATGAGATGATGCTTTGTGGAGTTTTCTTGAAAGGTTACCACTCATAATTAAAGTACACTGATAAGAAACACTTCTGATATTAGGATATGACGCTTTGGGGTGCTCTCTTTAATGGTTACCAACCATAAATGAAGTACTTAGATAAAAAAAACACACCTCGCAGTCGGATAAGATGCTTTGTAATGTTTTCTCTAATGGTTACTACCAATAAATGAAGTGCTCTAATCAGAATCACTCATAAACTAAGTACTCGAACATGAAACACTAAGAGTTGTACTCTGTGCTTCTTCGTTGTGTTTTAATGAATTGTTACAACACTTAAATGAAGTACATGGAGAAGAAACTCTTCTCGTAGTAAGATATGAAGCTTTGTATAGTTTTCATTAATGGTTACCAACCATAATTGAAGTACTCTAATCAGAAAAACTACTTATAGTAGGATATGATGCTTTGCAGTATTTTCTTTAATGGTTACCATCCATAAATGAAGTACTGAGATAAGAAACACTTATTGCAGTAGGATAAGATGGTTTGTGATGTTTTCTTTAACGGTTACCACCAATAAATGAAGTACTCTGATCAGAATCATTCATAAACTAAGTACTCCGACATGAAGTACTTAGAGTGGTACTCTACGCTTCTTTGTTGTGTTTTAGTGAATGGTTACAACACTTAAAAGAAGTACTCGAAGAAGAAACTCTTTTCGTAGTTTGATATGATGCTTTGTGGAGTTTTCTTGAAAGGTTACCACGCATAAATGAAGTACTCTGATAAAAAACACCACTCATAGTAGGATATGTTGCTTTGGGTGTTTTCTTCAATGGTTACCACCAATTAATGAAGTACTATGATCAGAATCACTCATAAACTAAGCCCTCAGACATGAAACACTTAGAGTAGTACTATGTCCTTCTTCATTGTGTTTTAATGAATGGTTACAAAAATTAAATGGAGTACCCGGAGAAGAAACTCTTCTCGTAGTAGGATATGATGCTTTGCGGTATTTTCTCTAATGGTTACCACCCATAAATGAAGTACTCAGATGAAAAACACTTCTCGCTGTAGGATAAGATGCTTTGTGATGTTTTCTTTAATGATACTACCAATAAATGGAGTACTCTAATCAGAATCACTCATAAACTAAGCACTCGGACATGAAGCACTTAGGGTGGTACTATGTGCTTCTTCGTTGGGTTTTAATGATTGATTACAACACTTAAATGAAGTACCCGGAGAAGAAACTCTTTTCGTAGTATGATATGATGCTTTGTGGAGTTTTCTTGAAAGGTTACCAGTCATAAATGAAGTACTCTGACCAGAAACACTTCTTAGTAGGATATGATGCTTTGTGGTGTTCTCTTTAATGATTACCACCCATAAATTATGTACTCAGAAAAGAAACACTTCTCGCAGTAGGGTTAGATGATTTGTGGAGTTTTCTTTAATGGTTACCATCGATAAATGAAGTGCTCTGATAAGAATCACTCATAAATTAAGTACTCGGACATGAAGAACTTAGAGGGATACTCTATGCATCTTCGTTGTGTTTTAGTGAATGGTTGCAACACTTAAATGAAGTACTCGGTGAAGAAATTCTTTTCGTAGTATGAGATGATGCTTTGTGGAGTTTTCTTGAAAGGTTACCACTCATAATTAAAGTACACTGATAAGAAACACTTCTGATATTAGGATATGACGCTTTGGGGTGCTCTCTTTAATGGTTACCAACCATAAATGAAGTACTTAGATAAAAAAAACACACCTCGCAGTCGGATAAGATGCTTTGTAATGTTTTCTCTAATGGTTACTACCAATAAATGAAGTGCTCTAATCAGAATCACTCATAAACTAAGTACTCGAACATGAAACACTAAGAGTTGTACTCTGTGCTTCTTCGTTGTGTTTTAATGAATTGTTACAACACTTAAATGAAGTACATGGAGAAGAAACTCTTCTCGTAGTAAGATATGAAGCTTTGTATAGTTTTCATTAATGGTTACCAACCATAATTGAAGTACTCTAATCAGAAAAACTACTTATAGTAGGATATGATGCTTTGCAGTATTTTCTTTAATGGTTACCATCCATAAATGAAGTACTGAGATAAGAAACACTTATTGCAGTAGGATAAGATGGTTTGTGATGTTTTCTTTAACGGTTACCACCAATAAATGAAGTACTCTGATCAGAATCATTCATAAACTAAGTACTCCGACATGAAGTACTTAGAGTGGTACTCTACGCTTCTTTGTTGTGTTTTAGTGAATGGTTACAACACTTAAAAGAAGTACTCGAAGAAGAAACTCTTTTCGTAGTTTGATATGATGCTTTGTGGAGTTTTCTTGAAAGGTTACCACGCATAAATGAAGTACTCTGATAAAAAACACCACTCATAGTAGGATATGTTGCTTTGGGTGTTTTCTTCAATGGTTACCACCAATTAATGAAGTACTATGATCAGAATCACTCATAAACTAAGCCCTCAGACATGAAACACTTAGAGTAGTACTATGTCCTTCTTCATTGTGTTTTAATGAATGGTTACAAAAATTAAATGGAGTACCCGGAGAAGAAACTCTTCTCGTAGTAGGATATGATGCTTTGCGGTATTTTCTCTAATGGTTACCACCCATAAATGAAGTACTCAGATGAAAAACACTTCTCGCTGTAGGATAAGATGCTTTGTGATGTTTTCTTTAATGATACTACCAATAAATGGAGTACTCTAATCAGAATCACTCATAAACTAAGCACTCGGACATGAAGCACTTAGGGTGGTACTATGTGCTTCTTCGTTGGGTTTTAATGATTGATTACAACACTTAAATGAAGTACCCGGAGAAGAAACTCTTTTCGTAGTATGATATGATGCTTTGTGGAGTTTTCTTGAAAGGTTACCAGTCATAAATGAAGTACTCTGACCAGAAACACTTCTTAGTAGGATATGATGCTTTGTGGTGTTCTCTTTAATGATTACCACCCATAAATTATGTACTCAGAAAAGAAACACTTCTCGCAGTAGGGTTAGATGATTTGTGGAGTTTTCTTTAATGGTTACCATCGATAAATGAAGTGCTCTGATAAGAATCACTCATAAATTAAGTACTCGGACATGAAGAACTTAGAGGGATACTCTATGCATCTTCGTTGTGTTTTAGTGAATGGTTGCAACACTTAAATGAAGTACTCGGTGAAGAAATTCTTTTCGTAGTATGAGATGATGCTTTGTGGAGTTTTCTTGAAAGGTTACCACTCATAATTAAAGTACACTGATAAGAAACACTTCTGATATTAGGATATGACGCTTTGGGGTGCTCTCTTTAATGGTTACCAACCATAAATGAAGTACTTAGATAAAAAAAACACACCTCGCAGTCGGATAAGATGCTTTGTAATGTTTTCTCTAATGGTTACTACCAATAAATGAAGTGCTCTAATCAGAATCACTCATAAACTAAGTACTCGAACATGAAACACTAAGAGTTGTACTCTGTGCTTCTTCGTTGTGTTTTAATGAATTGTTACAACACTTAAATGAAGTACATGGAGAAGAAACTCTTCTCGTAGTAAGATATGAAGCTTTGTATAGTTTTCATTAATGGTTACCAACCATAATTGAAGTACTCTAATCAGAAAAACTACTTATAGTAGGATATGATGCTTTGCAGTATTTTCTTTAATGGTTACCATCCATAAATGAAGTACTGAGATAAGAAACACTTATTGCAGTAGGATAAGATGGTTTGTGATGTTTTCTTTAACGGTTACCACCAATAAATGAAGTACTCTGATCAGAATCATTCATAAACTAAGTACTCCGACATGAAGTACTTAGAGTGGTACTCTACGCTTCTTTGTTGTGTTTTAGTGAATGGTTACAACACTTAAAAGAAGTACTCGAAGAAGAAACTCTTTTCGTAGTTTGATATGATGCTTTGTGGAGTTTTCTTGAAAGGTTACCACGCATAAATGAAGTACTCTGATAAAAAACACCACTCATAGTAGGATATGTTGCTTTGGGTGTTTTCTTCAATGGTTACCACCAATTAATGAAGTACTATGATCAGAATCACTCATAAACTAAGCCCTCAGACATGAAACACTTAGAGTAGTACTATGTCCTTCTTCATTGTGTTTTAATGAATGGTTACAAAAATTAAATGGAGTACCCGGAGAAGAAACTCTTCTCGTAGTAGGATATGATGCTTTGCGGTATTTTCTCTAATGGTTACCACCCATAAATGAAGTACTCAGATGAAAAACACTTCTCGCTGTAGGATAAGATGCTTTGTGATGTTTTCTTTAATGATACTACCAATAAATGGAGTACTCTAATCAGAATCACTCATAAACTAAGCACTCGGACATGAAGCACTTAGGGTGGTACTATGTGCTTCTTCGTTGGGTTTTAATGATTGATTACAACACTTAAATGAAGTACCCGGAGAAGAAACTCTTTTCGTAGTATGATATGATGCTTTGTGGAGTTTTCTTGAAAGGTTACCAGTCATAAATGAAGTACTCTGACCAGAAACACTTCTTAGTAGGATATGATGCTTTGTGGTGTTCTCTTTAATGATTACCACCCATAAATTATGTACTCAGAAAAGAAACACTTCTCGCAGTAGGGTTAGATGATTTGTGGAGTTTTCTTTAATGGTTACCATCGATAAATGAAGTGCTCTGATAAGAATCACTCATAAATTAAGTACTCGGACATGAAGAACTTAGAGGGATACTCTATGCATCTTCGTTGTGTTTTAGTGAATGGTTGCAACACTTAAATGAAGTACTCGGTGAAGAAATTCTTTTCGTAGTATGAGATGATGCTTTGTGGAGTTTTCTTGAAAGGTTACCACTCATAATTAAAGTACACTGATAAGAAACACTTCTGATATTAGGATATGACGCTTTGGGGTGCTCTCTTTAATGGTTACCAACCATAAATGAAGTACTTAGATAAAAAAAACACACCTCGCAGTCGGATAAGATGCTTTGTAATGTTTTCTCTAATGGTTACTACCAATAAATGAAGTGCTCTAATCAGAATCACTCATAAACTAAGTACTCGAACATGAAACACTAAGAGTTGTACTCTGTGCTTCTTCGTTGTGTTTTAATGAATTGTTACAACACTTAAATGAAGTACATGGAGAAGAAACTCTTCTCGTAGTAAGATATGAAGCTTTGTATAGTTTTCATTAATGGTTACCAACCATAATTGAAGTACTCTAATCAGAAAAACTACTTATAGTAGGATATGATGCTTTGCAGTATTTTCTTTAATGGTTACCATCCATAAATGAAGTACTGAGATAAGAAACACTTATTGCAGTAGGATAAGATGGTTTGTGATGTTTTCTTTAACGGTTACCACCAATAAATGAAGTACTCTGATCAGAATCATTCATAAACTAAGTACTCCGACATGAAGTACTTAGAGTGGTACTCTACGCTTCTTTGTTGTGTTTTAGTGAATGGTTACAACACTTAAAAGAAGTACTCGAAGAAGAAACTCTTTTCGTAGTTTGATATGATGCTTTGTGGAGTTTTCTTGAAAGGTTACCACGCATAAATGAAGTACTCTGATAAAAAACACCACTCATAGTAGGATATGTTGCTTTGGGTGTTTTCTTCAATGGTTACCACCAATTAATGAAGTACTATGATCAGAATCACTCATAAACTAAGCCCTCAGACATGAAACACTTAGAGTAGTACTATGTCCTTCTTCATTGTGTTTTAATGAATGGTTACAAAAATTAAATGGAGTACCCGGAGAAGAAACTCTTCTCGTAGTAGGATATGATGCTTTGCGGTATTTTCTCTAATGGTTACCACCCATAAATGAAGTACTCAGATGAAAAACACTTCTCGCTGTAGGATAAGATGCTTTGTGATGTTTTCTTTAATGATACTACCAATAAATGGAGTACTCTAATCAGAATCACTCATAAACTAAGCACTCGGACATGAAGCACTTAGGGTGGTACTATGTGCTTCTTCGTTGGGTTTTAATGATTGATTACAACACTTAAATGAAGTACCCGGAGAAGAAACTCTTTTCGTAGTATGATATGATGCTTTGTGGAGTTTTCTTGAAAGGTTACCAGTCATAAATGAAGTACTCTGACCAGAAACACTTCTTAGTAGGATATGATGCTTTGTGGTGTTCTCTTTAATGATTACCACCCATAAATTATGTACTCAGAAAAGAAACACTTCTCGCAGTAGGGTTAGATGATTTGTGGAGTTTTCTTTAATGGTTACCATCGATAAATGAAGTGCTCTGATAAGAATCACTCATAAATTAAGTACTCGGACATGAAGAACTTAGAGGGATACTCTATGCATCTTCGTTGTGTTTTAGTGAATGGTTGCAACACTTAAATGAAGTACTCGGTGAAGAAATTCTTTTCGTAGTATGAGATGATGCTTTGTGGAGTTTTCTTGAAAGGTTACCACTCATAATTAAAGTACACTGATAAGAAACACTTCTGATATTAGGATATGACGCTTTGGGGTGCTCTCTTTAATGGTTACCAACCATAAATGAAGTACTTAGATAAAAAAAACACACCTCGCAGTCGGATAAGATGCTTTGTAATGTTTTCTCTAATGGTTACTACCAATAAATGAAGTGCTCTAATCAGAATCACTCATAAACTAAGTACTCGAACATGAAACACTAAGAGTTGTACTCTGTGCTTCTTCGTTGTGTTTTAATGAATTGTTACAACACTTAAATGAAGTACATGGAGAAGAAACTCTTCTCGTAGTAAGATATGAAGCTTTGTATAGTTTTCATTAATGGTTACCAACCATAATTGAAGTACTCTAATCAGAAAAACTACTTATAGTAGGATATGATGCTTTGCAGTATTTTCTTTAATGGTTACCATCCATAAATGAAGTACTGAGATAAGAAACACTTATTGCAGTAGGATAAGATGGTTTGTGATGTTTTCTTTAACGGTTACCACCAATAAATGAAGTACTCTGATCAGAATCATTCATAAACTAAGTACTCCGACATGAAGTACTTAGAGTGGTACTCTACGCTTCTTTGTTGTGTTTTAGTGAATGGTTAGAACACTTAAAAGAAGTACTCGAAGAAGAAACTCTTTTCGTAGTTTGATATGATGCTTTGTGGAGTTTTCTTGAAAGGTTACCACGCATAAATGAAGTACTCTGATAAAAAACACCACTCATAGTAGGATATGTTGCTTTGGGTGTTTTCTTCAATGGTTACCACCAATTAATGAAGTACTATGATCAGAATCACTCATAAACTAAGCCCTCAGACATGAAACACTTAGAGTAGTACTATGTCCTTCTTCATTGTGTTTTAATGAATGGTTACAAAAATTAAATGGAGTACCCGGAGAAGAAACTCTTCTCGTAGTAGGATATGATGCTTTGCGGTATTTTCTTTAATGGTTACCATCCATAAATGAAGTACTCAGATGAAAAACACTTCTCGCTCTAGGATAAGATGCTTTGTGATGTTTTCTTTAATGATACTACCAATAAATGGAGTACTCTAATCAGAATCACTCATAAACTAAGCACTCGGACATGAAGCACTTAGGGTGGTACTATGTGCTTCTTCGTTGGGTTTTAATGATTGATTACAACACTTAAATGAAGTACCCGGAGAAGAAACTCTTTTCGTAGTATGATATGATGCTTTGTGGAGTTTTCTTGAAAGGTTACCAGTCATAAATGAAGTACTCTGACCAGAAACACTTCTTAGTAGGATATGATGCTTTGTGGTGTTCTCTTTAATGATTACCACCCATAAATTATGTACTAAGAAAAGAAACACTTCTCGCAGTAGGGTTAGATGATTTGTGGAGTTTTCTTTAATGGTTACCATCGATAAATGAAGTGCTCTGATAAGAATCACTCATAAATTAAGTACTCGGACATGAAGAACTTAGAGGGATACTCTATGCATCTTCGTTGTGTTTTAGTGAATGGTTGCAACACTTAAATGAAGTACTCGGTGAAGAAATTCTTTTCGTAGTATGAGATGATGCTTTGTGGAGTTTTCTTGAAAGGTTACCACTCATAATTAAAGTACACTGATAAGAAACACTTCTGATATTAGGATATGACGCTTTGGGGTGCTCTCTTTAATGGTTACCAACCATAAATGAAGTACTTAGATAAAAAAAACACACCTCGCAGTCGGATAAGATGCTTTGTAATGTTTTCTCTAATGGTTACTACCAATAAATGAAGTGCTCTAATCAGAATCACTCATAAACTAAGTACTCGAACATGAAACACTAAGAGTTGTACTCTGTGCTTCTTCGTTGTGTTTTAATGAATTGTTACAACACTTAAATGAAGTACATGGAGAAGAAACTCTTCTCGTAGTAAGATATGAAGCTTTGTATAGTTTTCATTAATGGTTACCAACCATAATTGAAGTACTCTAATCAGAAAAACTACTTATAGTAGGATATGATGCTTTGCAGTATTTTCTTTAATGGTTACCATCCATAAATGAAGTACTGAGATAAGAAACACTTATTGCAGTAGGATAAGATGGTTTGTGATGTTTTCTTTAACGGTTACCACCAATAAATGAAGTACTCTGATCAGAATCATTCATAAACTAAGTACTCCGACATGAAGTACTTAGAGTGGTACTCTACGCTTCTTTGTTGTGTTTTAGTGAATGGTTACAACACTTAAAAGAAGTACTCGAAGAAGAAACTCTTTTCGTAGTTTGATATGATGCTTTGTGGAGTTTTCTTGAAAGGTTACCACGCATAAATGAAGTACTCTGATAAAAAACACCACTCATAGTAGGATATGTTGCTTTGGGTGTTTTCTTCAATGGTTACCACCAATTAATGAAGTACTATGATCAGAATCACTCATAAACTAAGCCCTCAGACATGAAACACTTAGAGTAGTACTATGTCCTTCTTCATTGTGTTTTAATGAATGGTTACAAAAATTAAATGGAGTACCCGGAGAAGAAACTCTTCTCGTAGTAGGATATGATGCTTTGCGGTATTTTCTCTAATGGTTACCACCCATAAATGAAGTACTCAGATGAAAAACACTTCTCGCTGTAGGATAAGATGCTTTGTGATGTTTTCTTTAATGATACTACCAATAAATGGAGTACTCTAATCAGAATCACTCATAAACTAAGCACTCGGACATGAAGCACTTAGGGTGGTACTATGTGCTTCTTCGTTGGGTTTTAATGATTGATTACAACACTTAAATGAAGTACCCGGAGAAGAAACTCTTTTCGTAGTATGATATGATGCTTTGTGGAGTTTTCTTGAAAGGTTACCAGTCATAAATGAAGTACTCTGACCAGAAACACTTCTTAGTAGGATATGATGCTTTGTGGTGTTCTCTTTAATGATTACCACCCATAAATTATGTACTCAGAAAAGAAACACTTCTCGCAGTAGGGTTAGATGATTTGTGGAGTTTTCTTTAATGGTTACCATCGATAAATGAAGTGCTCTGATAAGAATCACTCATAAATTAAGTACTCGGACATGAAGAACTTAGAGGGATACTCTATGCATCTTCGTTGTGTTTTAGTGAATGGTTGCAACACTTAAATGAAGTACTCGGTGAAGAAATTCTTTTCGTAGTATGAGATGATGCTTTGTGGAGTTTTCTTGAAAGGTTACCACTCATAATTAAAGTACACTGATAAGAAACACTTCTGATATTAGGATATGACGCTTTGGGGTGCTCTCTTTAATGGTTACCAACCATAAATGAAGTACTTAGATAAAAAAAACACACCTCGCAGTCGGATAAGATGCTTTGTAATGTTTTCTCTAATGGTTACTACCAATAAATGAAGTGCTCTAATCAGAATCACTCATAAACTAAGTACTCGAACATGAAACACTAAGAGTTGTACTCTGTGCTTCTTCGTTGTGTTTTAATGAATTGTTACAACACTTAAATGAAGTACATGGAGAAGAAACTCTTCTCGTAGTAAGATATGAAGCTTTGTATAGTTTTCATTAATGGTTACCAACCATAATTGAAGTACTCTAATCAGAAAAACTACTTATAGTAGGATATGATGCTTTGCAGTATTTTCTTTAATGGTTACCATCCATAAATGAAGTACTGAGATAAGAAACACTTATTGCAGTAGGATAAGATGGTTTGTGATGTTTTCTTTAACGGTTACCACCAATAAATGAAGTACTCTGATCAGAATCATTCATAAACTAAGTACTCCGACATGAAGTACTTAGAGTGGTACTCTACGCTTCTTTGTTGTGTTTTAGTGAATGGTTACAACACTTAAATGAAGTACTCGAAGAAGAACCTCTTTTCGTAGTTTGATATGATGTTTTGTGGAGTTTTCTTGAAAGGTTACCACGCATAAATGAAGTACTCTGATAAAAGACACCACTCATAGTAGGATATGTTGCTTTGGGTGTTTTCTTTAATGGTTACCACCAATTAATGAAGTACTATGATCAGAATCACTCATAAACTAAGCCCTCAGACATGAAACACTTAGAGTAGTACTATGTCCTTCTTCATTGTGTTTTAATGAATGGTTACAAAAATTAAATGGAGTACCCGGAGAAGAAACTCTTCTCGTAGTAGGATATGATGCTTTGCGGTATTTTCTTTAATGGTTACCACCCATAAATGAAGTACTCAGATGAAAAACACTTCTCGCTGTAGGATAAGATGCTTTGTGATGTTTTCTTTAATGATACTACCAATAAATGGAGTACTCTAATCAGAATCACTCATAAACTAAGCACTCGGACATGAAGCACTTAGGGTGGTACTATGTGCTTCTTCGTTGGGTTTTAATGATTGATTACAACACTTAAATGAAGTACCCGGAGAAGAAACTCTTTTCGTAGTATGATATGATGCTTTGTGGAGGTTTCTTGAAAGGTTACCAGTCATAAATGAAGTACTCTGACCAGAAACACTTCTTAGTAGGATATGATGCTTTGTGGTGTTCTCTTTAATGATTACCACCCATAAATTTTGTACTCAGAAAAGAAACACTTCTCGCAGTAGGGTTAGATGATTTGTGGAGTTTTCTTTAATGGTTACCATCGATAAATGAAGTGCTCTGATAAGAATCACTCATAAATTAAGTACTCGGACATGAAGAACTTAGAGGGATACTCTATGCATCTTCGTTGTGTTTTAGTGAATGGTTGCAACACTTAAATGAAGTACTCGGTGAAGAAATTCTTTTCGTAGTATGAGATGATGCTTTGTGGAGTTTTCTTGAAAGGTTACCACTCATAATTAAAGTACACTGATAAGAAACACTTCTGATATTAGGATATGACGCTTTGGGGTGCTCTCTTTAATGGTTACCAACCATAAATGAAGTACTTAGATAAAAAAAACACACCTCGCAGTCGGATAAGATGCTTTGTAATGTTTTCTCTAATGGTTACTACCAATAAATGAAGTGCTCTAATCAGAATCACTCATAAACTAAGTACTCGAACATGAAACACTAAGAGTTGTACTCTGTGCTTCTTCGTTGTGTTTTAATGAATTGTTACAACACTTAAATGAAGTACATGGAGAAGAAACTCTTCTCGTAGTAAGATATGAAGCTTTGTATAGTTTTCATTAATGGTTACCAACCATAATTGAAGTACTCTAATCAGAAAAACTACTTATAGTAGGATATGATGCTTTGCAGTATTTTCTTTAATGGTTACCATCCATAAATGAAGTACTGAGATAAGAAACACTTATTGCAGTAGGATAAGATGGTTTGTGATGTTTTCTTTAACGGTTACCACCAATAAATGAAGTACTCTGATCAGAATCATTCATAAACTAAGTACTCCGACATGAAGTACTTAGAGTGGTACTCTACGCTTCTTTGTTGTGTTTTAGTGAATGGTTACAACACTTAAAAGAAGTACTCGAAGAAGAAACTCTTTTCGTAGTTTGATATGATGCTTTGTGGAGTTTTCTTGAAAGGTTACCACGCATAAATGAAGTACTCTGATAAAAAACACCACTCATAGTAGGATATGTTGCTTTGGGTGTTTTCTTCAATGGTTACCACCAATTAATGAAGTACTATGATCAGAATCACTCATAAACTAAGCCCTCAGACATGAAACACTTAGAGTAGTACTATGTCCTTCTTCATTGTGTTTTAATGAATGGTTACAAAAATTAAATGGAGTACCCGGAGAAGAAACTCTTCTCGTAGTAGGATATGATGCTTTGCGGTATTTTCTCTAATGGTTACCACCCATAAATGAAGTACTCAGATGAAAAACACTTCTCGCTGTAGGATAAGATGCTTTGTGATGTTTTCTTTAATGATACTACCAATAAATGGAGTACTCTAATCAGAATCACTCATAAACTAAGCACTCGGACATGAAGCACTTAGGGTGGTACTATGTGCTTCTTCGTTGGGTTTTAATGATTGATTACAACACTTAAATGAAGTACCCGGAGAAGAAACTCTTTTCGTAGTATGATATGATGCTTTGTGGAGTTTTCTTGAAAGGTTACCAGTCATAAATGAAGTACTCTGACCAGAAACACTTCTTAGTAGGATATGATGCTTTGTGGTGTTCTCTTTAATGATTACCACCCATAAATTATGTACTCAGAAAAGAAACACTTCTCGCAGTAGGGTTAGATGATTTGTGGAGTTTTCTTTAATGGTTACCATCGATAAATGAAGTGCTCTGATAAGAATCACTCATAAATTAAGTACTCGGACATGAAGAACTTAGAGGGATACTCTATGCATCTTCGTTGTGTTTTAGTGAATGGTTGCAACACTTAAATGAAGTACTCGGTGAAGAAATTCTTTTCGTAGTATGAGATGATGCTTTGTGGAGTTTTCTTGAAAGGTTACCACTCATAATTAAAGTACACTGATAAGAAACACTTCTGATATTAGGATATGACGCTTTGGGGTGCTCTCTTTAATGGTTACCAACCATAAATGAAGTACTTAGATAAAAAAAACACACCTCGCAGTCGGATAAGATGCTTTGTAATGTTTTCTCTAATGGTTACTACCAATAAATGAAGTGCTCTAATCAGAATCACTCATAAACTAAGTACTCGAACATGAAACACTAAGAGTTGTACTCTGTGCTTCTTCGTTGTGTTTTAATGAATTGTTACAACACTTAAATGAAGTACATGGAGAAGAAACTCTTCTCGTAGTAAGATATGAAGCTTTGTATAGTTTTCATTAATGGTTACCAACCATAATTGAAGTACTCTAATCAGAAAAACTACTTATAGTAGGATATGATGCTTTGCAGTATTTTCTTTAATGGTTACCATCCATAAATGAAGTACTGAGATAAGAAACACTTATTGCAGTAGGATAAGATGGTTTGTGATGTTTTCTTTAACGGTTACCACCAATAAATGAAGTACTCTGATCAGAATCATTCATAAACTAAGTACTCCGACATGAAGTACTTAGAGTGGTACTCTACGCTTCTTTGTTGTGTTTTAGTGAATGGTTACAACACTTAAATGAAGTACTCGAAGAAGAACCTCTTTTCGTAGTTTGATATGATGTTTTGTGGAGTTTTCTTGAAAGGTTACCACGCATAAATGAAGTACTCTGATAAAAGACACCACTCATAGTAGGATATGTTGCTTTGGGTGTTTTCTTTAATGGTTACCACCAATTAATGAAGTACTATGATCAGAATCACTCATAAACTAAGCCCTCAGACATGAAACACTTAGAGTAGTACTATGTCCTTCTTCATTGTGTTTTAATGAATGGTTACAAAAATTAAATGGAGTACCCGGAGAAGAAACTCTTCTCGTAGTAGGATATGATGCTTTGCGGTATTTTCTTTAATGGTTACCACCCATAAATGAAGTACTCAGATGAAAAACACTTCTCGCTGTAGGATAAGATGCTTTGTGATGTTTTCTTTAATGATACTACCAATAAATGGAGTACTCTAATCAGAATCACTCATAAACTAAGCACTCGGACATGAAGCACTTAGGGTGGTACTATGTGCTTCTTCGTTGGGTTTTAATGATTGATTACAACACTTAAATGAAGTACCCGGAGAAGAAACTCTTTTCGTAGTATGATATGATGCTTTGTGGAGGTTTCTTGAAAGGTTACCAGTCATAAATGAAGTACTCTGACCAGAAACACTTCTTAGTAGGATATGATGCTTTGTGGTGTTCTCTTTAATGATTACCACCCATAAATTTTGTACTCAGAAAAGAAACACTTCTCGCAGTAGGGTTAGATGATTTGTGGAGTTTTCTTTAATGGTTACCATCGATAAATGAAGTGCTCTGATAAGAATCACTCATAAATTAAGTACTCGGACATGAAGAACTTAGAGGGATACTCTATGCATCTTCGTTGTGTTTTAGTGAATGGTTGCAACACTTAAATGAAGTACTCGGTGAAGAAATTCTTTTCGTAGTATGAGATGATGCTTTGTGGAGTTTTCTTGAAAGGTTACCACTCATAATTAAAGTACACTGATAAGAAACACTTCTGATATTAGGATATGACGCTTTGGGGTGCTCTCTTTAATGGTTACCAACCATAAATGAAGTACTTAGATAAAAAAAAACACACCTCGCAGTCGCATAAGATGCTTTGTAATGTTTTCTCTAATGGTTACTACCAATAAATGAAGTGCTCTAATCAGAATCACTCATAAACTAAGTACTCGAACATGAAACACTAAGAGTTGTACTCTGTGCTTCTTCGTTGTGTTTTAATGAATTGTTACAACACTTAAATGAAGTACATGGAGAAGAAACTCTTCTCGTAGTAAGATATGAAGCTTTGTATAGTTTTCATTAATGGTTACCAACCATAATTGAAGTACTCTAATCAGAAAAACTACTTATAGTAGGATATGATGCTTTGCAGTATTTTCTTTAATGGTTACCATCCATAAATGAAGTACTGAGATAAGAAACACTTATTGCAGTAGGATAAGATGGTTTGTGATGTTTTCTTTAACGGTTACCACCAATAAATGAAGTACTCTGATCAGAATCATTCATAAACTAAGTACTCCGACATGAAGTACTTAGAGTGGTACTCTACGCTTCTTTGTTGTGTTTTAGTGAATGGTTACAACACTTAAATGAAGTACTCGAAGAAGAACCTCTTTTCGTAGTTTGATATGATGCTTTGTGGAGTTTTCTTGAAAGGTTACCACGCATAAATGAAGTACTCTGATAAAAGACACCACTCATAGTAGGATATGTTGCTTTGGGTGTTTTCTTTAATGGTTACCACCAATTAATGAAGTACTATGATCAGAATCACTCATAAACTAAGCCCTCAGACATGAAACACTTAGAGTAGTACTATGTCCTTCTTCATTGTGTTTTAATGAATGGTTACAAAAATTAAATGGAGTACCCGGAGAAGAAACTCTTCTCGTAGTAGGATATGATGCTTTGCGGTATTTTCTTTAATGGTTACCACCCATAAATGAAGTACTCAGATGAAAAACACTTCTCGCTGTAGGATAAGATGCTTTGTGATGTTTTCTTTAATGATACTACCAATAAATGGAGTACTCTAATCAGAATCACTCATAAACTAAGCACTCGGACATGAAGCACTTAGGGTGGTACTATGTGCTTCTTCGTTGGGTTTTAATGATTGATTACAACACTTAAATGAAGTACCCGGAGAAGAAACTCTTTTCGTAGTATGATATGATGCTTTGTGGAGTTTTCTTGAAAGGTTACCAGTCATAAATGAAGTACTCTGACCAGAAACACTTCTGAGTAGGATATGATGCTTTGTGGTGTTCTCTTTAATGATTACCACCCATAAATTATGTACTCAGAAAAGAAACACTTCTCGCAGTAGGGTTAGATGATTTGTGGAGTTTTCTTTAATGGTTACCATCGATAAATGAAGTGCTCTGATAAGAATCACTCATAAATTAAGTACTCGGACATGAAGAACTTAGAGGGATACTCTATGCATCTTCGTTGTGTTTTAGTGAATGGTTGCAACACTTAAATGAAGTACTCGGTGAAGAAATTCTTTTCGTAGTATGAGATGATGCTTTGTGGAGTTTTCTTGAAAGGTTACCACTCATAATTAAAGTACACTGATAAGAAACACTTCTGATATTAGGATATGACGCTTTGGGGTTCTCTCTTTAATGGTTACCAACCATAAATGAAGTACTTAGATAAAAAAACACACCTCGCAGTCGGATAAGATGCTTTGTAATGTTTTCTCTAATGGTTACTACCAATAAATGAAGTGCTCTAATCAGAATCACTCATAAACTAAGTACTCGAACATGAAACACTAAGAGTAGTACTCTGTGCTTCTTCGTTGTGTTTTAATGAATTGTTACAACACTTAAATGAAGTACATGGAGAATAAACTCTTCTCGTAGTAAGATATGAAGCTTTGTATAGTTTTCATTAATGGTTACCAACCATAATTGAAGTACTCTAATCAGAAAAACTACTTATAGTAGGATATGATGCTTTGCAGTATTTTCTTTAATGGTTACCATCCATAAATGAAGTACTGAGATAAGAAACACTTATTGCAGTAGGATAAGATGGTTTGTGATGTTTTCTTTAACGGTTACCACCAATAAATGAAGTACTCTGATCAGAATCATTCATAAACTAAGTACTCCGACATGAAGTACTTAGAGTGGTACTCTACGCTTCTTTGTTGTGTTTTAGTGAATGGTTACAACACTTAAAAGAAGTACTCGAAGAAGAAACTCTTTTCGTAGTTTGATATGATGCTTTGTGGAGTTTTCTTGAAAGGTTACCACGCATAAATGAAGTACTCTGATAAAAAACACCACTCATAGTAGGATATGTTGCTTTGGGTGTTTTCTTCAATGGTTACCACCAATTAATGAAGTACTATGATCAGAATCACTCATAAACTAAACCCTCAGACATGAAACACTTAGAGTAGTACTATATCCTTCTTCATTGTGTTTTAATGAATGGTTACAAAAATTAAATGGAGTACCCGGAGAAGAAACTCTTCTCGTAGTAGGATATGATGCTTTGCGGTATTTTCTCTAATGATTACCACCCATAAATGAAGTACTCAGATGAAAAACACTTCTCGCTGTAGGATAAGATGCTTTGTGATGTTTTCTTTAATGATACTACCAATAAATGGAGTACTCTAATCAGAATCACTCATAAACTAAGCACTCGGACATGAAGCACTTAGGGTGGTACTATGTGCTTCTTCGTTGGGTTTTAATGATTGATTACAACACTTAAATGAAGTACCCGGAGAAGAAACTCTTTTCGTAGTATGATATGATGCTTTGTGGAGTTTTCTTGAAAGGTTACCAGTCATAAATGAAGTACTCTGACCAGAAACACTTCTTAGTAGGATATGATGCTTTGTGGTGTTCTCTTTAATGATTACCACCCATAAATTATGTACTAAGAAAAGAAACACTTCTCGCAGTAGGGTTAGATGATTTGTGGAGTTTTCTTTAATGGTTACCATCGATAAATGAAGTGCTCTGATAAGAATCACTCATAAATTAAGTACTCGGACATGAAGAACTTAGAGGGATACTCTATGCATCTTCGTTGTGTTTTAGTGAATGGTTGCAACACTTAAATGAAGTACTCGGTGAAGAAATTCTTTTCGTAGTATGAGATGATGCTTTGTGGAGTTTTCTTGAAAGGTTACCACTCATAATTAAAGTACACTGATAAGAAACACTTCTGATATTAGGATATGACGCTTTGGGGTGCTCTCTTTAATGGTTACCAACCATAAATGAAGTACTTAGATAAAAAAAACACACCTCGCAGTCGGATAAGATGCTTTGTAATGTTTTCTCTAATGGTTACTACCAATAAATGAAGTGCTCTAATCAGAATCACTCATAAACTAAGTACTCGAACATGAAACACTAAGAGTTGTACTCTGTGCTTCTTCGTTGTGTTTTAATGAATTGTTACAACACTTAAATGAAGTACATGGAGAAGAAACTCTTCTCGTAGTAAGATATGAAGCTTTGTATAGTTTTCATTAATGGTTACCAACCATAATTGAAGTACTCTAATCAGAAAAACTACTTATAGTAGGATATGATGCTTTGCAGTATTTTCTTTAATGGTTACCATCCATAAATGAAGTACTGAGATAAGAAACACTTATTGCAGTAGGATAAGATGGTTTGTGATGTTTTCTTTAACGGTTACCACCAATAAATGAAGTACTCTGATCAGAATCATTCATAAACTAAGTACTCCGACATGAAGTACTTAGAGTGGTACTCTACGCTTCTTTGTTGTGTTTTAGTGAATGGTTACAACACTTAAATGAAGTACTCGAAGAAGAACCTCTTTTCGTAGTTTGATATGATGTTTTGTGGAGTTTTCTTGAAAGGTTACCACGCATAAATGAAGTACTCTGATAAAAGACACCACTCATAGTAGGATATGTTGCTTTGGGTGTTTTCTTTAATGGTTACCACCAATTAATGAAGTACTATGATCAGAATCACTCATAAACTAAGCCCTCAGACATGAAACACTTAGAGTAGTACTATGTCCTTCTTCATTGTATTTTAATGAATGGTTACAAAAATTAAATGGAGTACCCGGAGAAGAAACTCTTCTCGTAGTAGGATATGATGCTTTGCGGTATTTTCTTTAATGGTTACCACCCATAAATGAAGTACTCAGATGAAAAACACTTCTCGCTGTAGGATAAGATGCTTTGTGATGTTTTCTTTAATGATACTACCAATAAATGGAGTACTCTAATCAGAATCACTCATAAACTAAGCACTCGGACATGAAGCACTTAGGGTGGTACTATGTGCTTCTTCGTTGGGTTTTAATGATTGATTACAACACTTAAATGAAGTACCCGGAGAAGAAACTCTTTTCGTAGTATGATATGATGCTTTGTGGAGGTTTCTTGAAAGGTTACCAGTCATAAATGAAGTACTCTGACCAGAAACACTTCTTAGTAGGATATGATGCTTTGTGGTGTTCTCTTTAATGATTACCACCCATAAATTATGTACTCAGAAAAGAAACACTTCTCGCAGTAGGGTTAGATGATTTGTGGAGTTTTCTTTAATGGTTACCATCGATAAATGAAGTGCTCTGATAAGAATCACTCATAAATTAAGTACTCGGACATGAAGAACTTAGAGGGATACTCTATGCATCTTCGTTGTGTTTTAGTGAATGGTTGCAACACTTAAATGAAGTACTCGGTGAAGAAATTCTTTTCGTAGTATGAGATGATGCTTTGTGGAGTTTTCTTGAAAGGTTACCACTCATAATTAAAGTACACTGATAAGAAACACTTCTGATATTAGGATATGACGCTTTGGGGTGCTCTCTTTAATGGTTACCAACCATAAATGAAGTACTTAGATAAAAAAAAACACACCTCGCAGTCGCATAAGATGCTTTGTAATGTTTTCTCTAATGGTTACTACCAATAAATGAAGTGCTCTAATCAGAATCACTCATAAACTAAGTACTCGAACATGAAACACTAAGAGTTGTACTCTGTGCTTCTTCGTTGTGTTTTAATGAATTGTTACAACACTTAAATGAAGTACATGGAGAAGAAACTCTTCTCGTAGTAAGATATGAAGCTTTGTATAGTTTTCATTAATGGTTACCAACCATAATTGAAGTACTCTAATCAGAAAAACTACTTATAGTAGGATATGATGCTTTGCAGTATTTTCTTTAATGGTTACCATCCATAAATGAAGTACTGAGATAAGAAACACTTATTGCAGTAGGATAAGATGGTTTGTGATGTTTTCTTTAACGGTTACCACCAATAAATGAAGTACTCTGATCAGAATCATTCATAAACTAAGTACTCCGACATGAAGTACTTAGAGTGGTACTCTACGCTTCTTTGTTGTGTTTTAGTGAATGGTTACAACACTTAAATGAAGTACTCGAAGAAGAACCTCTTTTCGTAGTTTGATATGATGCTTTGTGGAGTTTTCTTGAAAGGTTACCACGCATAAATGAAGTACTCTGATAAAAGACACCACTCATAGTAGGATATGTTGCTTTGGGTGTTTTCTTTAATGGTTACCACCAATTAATGAAGTACTATGATCAGAATCACTCATAAACTAAGCCCTCAGACATGAAACACTTAGAGTAGTACTATGTCCTTCTTCATTGTGTTTTAATGAATGGTTACAAAAATTAAATGGAGTACCCGGAGAAGAAACTCTTCTCGTAGTAGGATATGATGCTTTGCGGTATTTTCTTTAATGGTTACCACCCATAAATGAAGTACTCAGATGAAAAACACTTCTCGCTGTAGGATAAGATGCTTTGTGATGTTTTCTTTAATGATACTACCAATAAATGGAGTACTCTAATCAGAATCACTCATAAACTAAGCACTCGGACATGAAGCACTTAGGGTGGTACTATGTGCTTCTTCGTTGGGTTTTAATGATTGATTACAACACTTAAATGAAGTACCCGGAGAAGAAACTCTTTTCGTAGTATGATATGATGCTTTGTGGAGGTTTCTTGAAAGGTTACCAGTCATAAATGAAGTACTCTGACCAGAAACACTTCTTAGTAGGATATGATGCTTTGTGGTGTTCTCTTTAATGATTACCACCCATAAATTATGTACTCAGAAAAGAAACACTTCTCGCAGTAGGGTTAGATGATTTGTGGAGTTTTCTTTAATGGTTACCATCGATAAATGAAGTGCTCTGATAAGAATCACTCATAAATTAAGTACTCGGACATGAAGAACTTAGAGGGATACTCTATGCATCTTCGTTGTGTTTTAGTGAATGGTTGCAACACTTAAATGAAGTACTCGGTGAAGAAATTCTTTTCGTAGTATGAGATGATGCTTTGTGGAGTTTTCTTGAAAGGTTACCACTCATAATTAAAGTACACTGATAAGAAACACTTCTGATATTAGGATATGACGCTTTGGGGTTCTCTCTTTAATGGTTACCAACCATAAATGAAGTACTTAGATAAAAAAACACACCTCGCAGTCGGATAAGATGCTTTGTAATGTTTTCTCTAATGGTTACTACCAATAAATGAAGTGCTCTAATCAGAATCACTCATAAACTAAGTACTCGAACATGAAACACTAAGAGTAGTACTCTGTGCTTCTTCGTTGTGTTTTAATGAATTGTTACAACACTTAAATGAAGTACATGGAGAATAAACTCTTCTCGTAGTAAGATATGAAGCTTTGTATAGTTTTCATTAATGGTTACCAACCATAATTGAAGTACTCTAATCAGAAAAACTACTTATAGTAGGATATGATGCTTTGCAGTATTTTCTTTAATGGTTACCATCCATAAATGAAGTACTGAGATAAGAAACACTTATTGCAGTAGGATAAGATGGTTTGTGATGTTTTCTTTAACGGTTACCACCAATAAATGAAGTACTCTGATCAGAATCATTCATAAACTAAGTACTCCGACATGAAGTACTTAGAGTGGTACTCTACGCTTCTTTGTTGTGTTTTAGTGAATGGTTACAACACTTAAAAGAAGTACTCGAAGAAGAAACTCTTTTCGTAGTTTGATATGATGCTTTGTGGAGTTTTCTTGAAAGGTTACCACGCATAAATGAAGTACTCTGATAAAAAACACCACTCATAGTAGGATATGTTGCTTTGGGTGTTTTCTTCAATGGTTACCACCAATTAATGAAGTACTATGATCAGAATCACTCATAAACTAAACCCTCAGACATGAAACACTTAGAGTAGTACTATATCCTTCTTCATTGTGTTTTAATGAATGGTTACAAAAATTAAATGGAGTACCCGGAGAAGAAACTCTTCTCGTAGTAGGATATGATGCTTTGCGGTATTTTCTCTAATGGTTACCACCCATAAATGAAGTACTCAGATGAAAAACACTTCTCGCTGTAGGATAAGATGCTTTGTGATGTTTTCTTTAATGATACTACCAATAAATGGAGTACTCTAATCAGAATCACTCATAAACTAAGCACTCGGACATGAAGCACTTAGGGTGGTACTATGTGCTTCTTCGTTGGGTTTTAATGATTGATTACAACACTTAAATGAAGTACCCGGAGAAGAAACTCTTTTCGTAGTATGATATGATGCTTTGTGGAGTTTTCTTGAAAGGTTACCAGTCATAAATGAAGTACTCTGACCAGAAACACTTCTTAGTAGGATATGATGCTTTGTGGTGTTCTCTTTAATGATTACCACCCATAAATTATGTACTAAGAAAAGAAACACTTCTCGCAGTAGGGTTAGATGATTTGTGGAGTTTTCTTTAATGGTTACCATCGATAAATGAAGTGCTCTGATAAGAATCACTCATAAATTAAGTACTCGGACATGAAGAACTTAGAGGGATACTCTATGCATCTTCGTTGTGTTTTAGTGAATGGTTGCAACACTTAAATGAAGTACTCGGTGAAGAAATTCTTTTCGTAGTATGAGATGATGCTTTGTGGAGTTTTCTTGAAAGGTTACCACTCATAATTAAAGTACACTGATAAGAAACACTTCTGATATTAGGATATGACGCTTTGGGGTGCTCTCTTTAATGGTTACCAACCATAAATGAAGTACTTAGATAAAAAAAACACACCTCGCAGTCGGATAAGATGCTTTGTAATGTTTTCTCTAATGGTTACTACCAATAAATGAAGTGCTCTAATCAGAATCACTCATAAACTAAGTACTCGAACATGAAACACTAAGAGTTGTACTCTGTGCTTCTTCGTTGTGTTTTAATGAATTGTTACAACACTTAAATGAAGTACATGGAGAAGAAACTCTTCTCGTAGTAAGATATGAAGCTTTGTATAGTTTTCATTAATGGTTACCAACCATAATTGAAGTACTCTAATCAGAAAAACTACTTATAGTAGGATATGATGCTTTGCAGTATTTTCTTTAATGGTTACCATCCATAAATGAAGTACTGAGATAAGAAACACTTATTGCAGTAGGATAAGATGGTTTGTGATGTTTTCTTTAACGGTTACCACCAATAAATGAAGTACTCTGATCAGAATCATTCATAAACTAAGTACTCCGACATGAAGTACTTAGAGTGGTACTCTACGCTTCTTTGTTGTGTTTTAGTGAATGGTTACAACACTTAAATGAAGTACTCGAAGAAGAACCTCTTTTCGTAGTTTGATATGATGTTTTGTGGAGTTTTCTTGAAAGGTTACCACGCATAAATGAAGTACTCTGATAAAAGACACCACTCATAGTAGGATATGTTGCTTTGGGTGTTTTCTTTAATGGTTACCACCAATTAATGAAGTACTATGATCAGAATCACTCATAAACTAAGCCCTCAGACATGAAACACTTAGAGTAGTACTATGTCCTTCTTCATTGTGTTTTAATGAATGGTTACAAAAATTAAATGGAGTACCCGGAGAAGAAACTCTTCTCGTAGTAGGATATGATGCTTTGCGGTATTTTCTTTAATGGTTACCACCCATAAATGAAGTACTCAGATGAAAAACACTTCTCGCTGTAGGATAAGATGCTTTGTGATGTTTTCTTTAATGATACTACCAATAAATGGAGTACTCTAATCAGAATCACTCATAAACTAAGCACTCGGACATGAAGCACTTAGGGTGGTACTATGTGCTTCTTCGTTGGGTTTTAATGATTGATTACAACACTTAAATGAAGTACCCGGAGAAGAAACTCTTTTCGTAGTATGATATGATGCTTTGTGGAGGTTTCTTGAAAGGTTACCAGTCATAAATGAAGTACTCTGACCAGAAACACTTCTTAGTAGGATATGATGCTTTGTGGTGTTCTCTTTAATGATTACCACCCATAAATTATGTACTCAGAAAAGAAACACTTCTCGCAGTAGGGTTAGATGATTTGTGGAGTTTTCTTTAATGGTTACCATCGATAAATGAAGTGCTCTGATAAGAATCACTCATAAATTAAGTACTCGGACATGAAGAACTTAGAGTGATACTCTATGCATCTTCGTTGTGTTTTAGTGAATGGTTGCAACACTTAAATGAAGTACTCGGTGAAGAAATTCTTTTCGTAGTATGAGATGATGCTTTGTGGAGTTTTCTTGAAAGGTTACCACTCATAATTAAAGTACACTGATAAGAAACACTTCTGATATTAGGATATGACGCTTTGGGGTGCTCTCTTTAATGGTTACCAACCATAAATGAAGTACTTAGATAAAAAAAAACACACCTCGCAGTCGCATAAGATGCTTTGTAATGTTTTCTCTAATGGTTACTACCAATAAATGAAGTGCTCTAATCAGAATCACTCATAAACTAAGTACTCGAACATGAAACACTAAGAGTTGTACTCTGTGCTTCTTCGTTGTGTTTTAATGAATTGTTACAACACTTAAATGAAGTACATGGAGAAGAAACTCTTCTCGTAGTAAGATATGAAGCTTTGTATAGTTTTCATTAATGGTTACCAACCATAATTGAAGTACTCTAATCAGAAAAACTACTTATAGTAGGATATGATGCTTTGCAGTATTTTCTTTAATGGTTACCATCCATAAATGAAGTACTGAGATAAGAAACACTTATTGCAGTAGGATAAGATGGTTTGTGATGTTTTCTTTAACGGTTACCACCAATAAATGAAGTACTCTGATCAGAATCATTCATAAACTAAGTACTCCGACATGAAGTACTTAGAGTGGTACTCTACGCTTCTTTGTTGTGTTTTAGTGAATGGTTACAACACTTAAATGAAGTACTCGAAGAAGAACCTCTTTTCGTAGTTTGATATGATGCTTTGTGGAGTTTTCTTGAAAGGTTACCACGCATAAATGAAGTACTCTGATAAAAGACACCACTCATAGTAGGATATGTTGCTTTGGGTGTTTTCTTTAATGGTTACCACCAATTAATGAAGTACTATGATCAGAATCACTCATAAACTAAGCCCTCAGACATGAAACACTTAGAGTAGTACTATGTCCTTCTTCATTGTGTTTTAATGAATGGTTACAAAAATTAAATGGAGTACCCGGAGAAGAAACTCTTCTCGTAGTAGGATATGATGCTTTGCGGTATTTTCTTTAATGGTTACCACCCATAAATGAAGTACTCAGATGAAAAACACTTCTCGCTGTAGGATAAGATGCTTTGTGATGTTTTCTTTAATGATACTACCAATAAATGGAGTACTCTAATCAGAATCACTCATAAACTAAGCACTCGGACATGAAGCACTTAGGGTGGTACTATGTGCTTCTTCGTTGGGTTTTAATGATTGATTACAACACTTAAATGAAGTACCCGGAGAAGAAACTCTTTTCGTAGTATGATATGATGCTTTGTGGAGTTTTCTTGAAAGGTTACCAGTCATAAATGAAGTACTCTGACCAGAAACACTTCTGAGTAGGATATGATGCTTTGTGGTGTTCTCTTTAATGATTACCACCCATAAATTATGTACTCAGAAAAGAAACACTTCTCGCAGTAGGGTTAGATGATTTGTGGAGTTTTCTTTAATGGTTACCATCGATAAATGAAGTGCTCTGATAAGAATCACTCATAAATTAAGTACTCGGACATGAAGAACTTAGAGGGATACTCTATGCATCTTCGTTGTGTTTTAGTGAATGGTTGCAACACTTAAATGAAGTACTCGGTGAAGAAATTCTTTTCGTAGTATGAGATGATGCTTTGTGGAGTTTTCTTGAAAGGTTACCACTCATAATTAAAGTACACTGATAAGAAACACTTCTGATATTAGGATATGACGCTTTGGGGTTCTCTCTTTAATGGTTACCAACCATAAATGAAGTACTTAGATAAAAAAACACACCTCGCAGTCGGATAAGATGCTTTGTAATGTTTTCTCTAATGGTTACTACCAATAAATGAAGTGCTCTAATCAGAATCACTCATAAACTAAGTACTCGAACATGAAACACTAAGAGTAGTACTCTGTGCTTCTTCGTTGTGTTTTAATGAATTGTTACAACACTTAAATGAAGTACATGGAGAAGAAACTCTTCTCGTAGTAAGATATGAAGCTTTGTATAGTTTTCATTAATGGTTACCAACCATAATTGAAGTACTCTAATCAGAAAAACTACTTATAGTAGGATATGATGCTTTGCAGTATTTTCTTTAATGGTTACCATCCATAAATGAAGTACTGAGATAAGAAACACTTATTGCAGTAGGATAAGATGGTTTGTGATGTTTTCTTTAACGGTTACCACCAATAAATGAAGTACTCTGATCAGAATCATTCATAAACTAAGTACTCCGACATGAAGTACTTAGAGTGGTACTCTACGCTTCTTTGTTGTGTTTTAGTGAATGGTTACAACACTTAAAAGAAGTACTCGAAGAAGAAACTCTTTTCGTAGTTTGATATGATGCTTTGTGGAGTTTTCTTGAAAGGTTACCACGCATAAATGAAGTACTCTGATAAAAAACACCACTCATAGTAGGATATGTTGCTTTGGGTGTTTTCTTCAATGGTTACCACCAATTAATGAAGTACTATGATCAGAATCACTCATAAACTAAACCCTCAGACATGAAACACTTAGAGTAGTACTATATCCTTCTTCATTGTGTTTTAATGAATGGTTACAAAAATTAAATGGAGTACCCGGAGAAGAAACTCTTCTCGTAGTAGGATATGATGCTTTGCGGTATTTTCTCTAATGGTTACCACCCATAAATGAAGTACTCAGATGAAAAACACTTCTCGCTGTAGGATAAGATGCTTTGTGATGTTTTCTTTAATGATACTACCAATAAATGGAGTACTCTAATCAGAATCACTCATAAACTAAGCACTCGGACATGAAGCACTTAGGGTGGTACTATGTGCTTCTTCGTTGGGTTTTAATGATTGATTACAACACTTAAATGAAGTACCCGGAGAAGAAACTCTTTTCGTAGTATGATATGATGCTTTGTGGAGTTTTCTTGAAAGGTTACCAGTCATAAATGAAGTACTCTGACCAGAAACACTTCTTAGTAGGATATGATGCTTTGTGGTGTTCTCTTTAATGATTACCACCCATAAATTATGTACTCAGAAAAGAAACACTTCTCGCAGTAGGGTTAGATGATTTGTGGAGTTTTCTTTAATGGTTACCATCGATAAATGAAGTGCTCTGATAAGAATCACTCATAAATTAAGTACTCGGACATGAAGAACTTAGAGGGATACTCTATGCATCTTCGTTGTGTTTTATTGAATGGTTGCAACACTTAAATGAAGTACGCGGTGAAGAAATTCTTTTCGTAGAATGAGATGATGCTTTGTGGAGTTTTCTTGAAAGGTTACCACTCATAATTAAAGTACACTGATAAGAAACACTTCTGATATTAGGATATGACGCTTTGGGGTGCTCTCTTTAATGGTTACCAACCATAAATGAAGTACTTAGATAAAAAAACACACCTCGCAGTCGGATAAGATGCTTTGTAATGTTTTCTCTAATGGTTACTACCAATAAATGAAGTGCTCTAATCAGAATCACTCATAAACTAAGTACTCGAACATGAAACACTAAGAGTTGTACTCTGTGCTTCTTCGTTGTGTTTTAATGAATTGTTACAACACTTAAATGAAGTACATGGAGAAGAAACTCTTCTCGTAGTAAGATATGAAGCTTTGTATAGTTTTCATTAATGGTTACCAACCATAATTGAAGTACTCTATTCAGAAAAACTACTTATAGTAGGATATGATGCTTTGCAGTATTTTCTTTAATGGTTACCATCCATAAATGAAGTACTGAGATAAGAAACACTTATTGCAGTAGGATAAGATGGTTTGTGATGTTTTCTTTAACGGTTACCACCAATAAATGAAGTACTCTGATCAGAATCATTCATAAACTAAGTACTCCGACATGAAGTACTTAGAGTGGTACTCTACGCTTCTTTGTTGTGTTTTAGTGAATGGTTACAACACTTAAAAGAAGTACTCGAAGAAGAAACTCTTTTCGTAGTTTGATATGATGCTTTGTGGAGTTTTCTTGAAAGGTTACCACGCATAAATGAAGTACTCTGATAAAAAACACCACTCATAGTAGGATATGTTGCTTTGGGTGTTTTCTTCAATGGTTACCACCAATTAATGAAGTACTATGATCAGAATCACTCATAAACTAAACCCTCAGACATGAAACACTTAGAGTAGTACTATCTCCTTCTTCATTGTGTTTTAATGAATGGTTACAAAAATTAAATGGAGTACCCGGAGAAGAAACTCTTCTCGTAGTAGGATATGATGCTTTGCGGTATTTTCTCTAATGGTTACCACCCATAAATGAAGTACTCAGATGAAAAACACTTCTCGCTGTAGGATAAGATGCTTTGTGATGTTTTCTTTAATGATACTACCAATAAATGGAGTACTCTAATCAGAATCACTCATAAACTAAGCACTCGGACATGAAGCACTTAGGGTGGTACTATGTGCTTCTTCGTTGGGTTTTAATGATTGATTACAACACTTAAATGAAGTACCCGGAGAAGAAACTCTTTTCGTAGTATGATATGATGCTTTGTGGAGTTTTCTTGAAAGGTTACCAGTCATAAATGAAGTACTCTGACCAGAAACACTTCTTAGTAGGATATGATGCTTTGTGGTGTTCTCTTTAATGATTACCACCCATAAATTATGTACTCAGACAAGAAACACTTCTCGCAGTAGGGTTAGATGATTTGTGGAGTTTTCTTTAATGGTTACCATCGATAAATGAAGTGCTCTGATAAGAATCACTCATAAATTAAGTACTCGGACATGAAGAACTTAGAGTGATACTCTATGCATCTTCGTTGTGTTTTAGTGAATGGTTGCAACACTTAAATGAAGTACTCGGTGAAGAAATTCTTTTCGTAGTATGAGATGATGCTTTGTGGAGTTTTCTTGAAAGGTTACCACTCATAATTAAAGTACACTGATAAGAAACACTTCTGATATTAGGATATGACGCTTTGGGGTGCTCTCTTTAATGGTTACCAACCATAAATGAAGTACTTAGATAAAAAAAACACACCTCGCAGTCGGATAAGATGCTTTGTAATGTTTTCTCTAATGGTTACTACCAATAAATGAAGTGCTCTAATCAGAATCACTCATAAACTAAGTACTCGAACATGAAACACTAAGAGTTGTACTCTGTGCTTCTTCGTTGTGTTTTAATGAATTGTTACAACACTTAAATGAAGTACATGGAGAAGAAACTCTTCTCGTAGTAAGATATGAAGCTTTGTATAGTTTTCATTAATGGTTACCAACCATAATTGAAGTACTCTAATCAGAAAAACTACTTATAGTAGGATATGATGCTTTGCAGTATTTTCTTTAATGGTTACCATCCATAAATGAAGTACTGAGATAAGAAACACTTATTGCAGTAGGATAAGATGGTTTGTGATGTTTTCTTTAACGGTTACCACCAATAAATGAAGTACTCTGATCAGAATCATTCATAAACTAAGTACTCCGACATGAAGTACTTAGAGTGGTACTCTACGCTTCTTTGTTGTGTTTTAGTGAATGGTTACAACACTTAAATGAAGTACTCGAAGAAGAACCTCTTTTCGTAGTTTGATATGATGCTTTGTGGAGTTTTCTTGAAAGGTTACCACGCATAAATGAAGTACTCTGATAAAAGACACCACTCATAGTAGGATATGTTGCTTTGGGTGTTTTCTTTAATGGTTACCACCAATTAATGAAGTACTATGATCAGAATCACTCATAAACTAAGCCCTCAGACATGAAACACTTAGAGTAGTACTATGTCCTTCTTCATTGTGTTTTAATGAATGGTTACAAAAATTAAATGGAGTACCCGGAGAAGAAACTCTTCTCGTAGTAGGATATGATGCTTTGCGGTATTTTCTTTAATGGTTACCACCCATAAATGAAGTACTCAGATGAAAAACACTTCTCGCTGTAGGATAAGATGCTTTGTGATGTTTTCTTTAATGATACTACCAATAAATGGAGTACTCTAATCAGAATCACTCATAAACTAAGCACTCGGACATGAAGCACTTAGGGTGGTACTATGTGCTTCTTCGTTGGGTTTTAATGATTGATTACAACACTTAAATGAAGTACCCGGAGAAGAAACTCTTTTCGTAGTATGATATGATGCTTTGTGGAGTTTTCTTGAAAGGTTACCAGTCATAAATGAAGTACTCTGACCAGAAACACTTCTTAGTAGGATATGATGCTTTGTGGTGTTCTCTTTAATGATTACCACCCATAAATTATGTACTCAGAAAAGAAACACTTCTCGCAGTAGGGTTAGATGATTTGTGGAGTTTTCTTTAATGGTTACCATCGATAAATGAAGTGCTCTGATAAGAATCACTCATAAATTAAGTACTCGGACATGAAGAACTTAGAGGGATACTCTATGCATCTTCGTTGTGTTTTAGTGAATGGTTGCAACACTTAAATGAAGTACTCGGTGAAGAAATTCTTTTCGTAGTATGAGATGATGCTTTGTGGAGTTTTCTTGAAAGGTTACCACTCATAATTAAAGTACACTGATAAGAAACACTTCTGATATTAGGATATGACGCTTTGGGGTGCTCTCTTTAATGGTTACCAACCATAAATGAAGTACTTAGATAAAAAAAACACACCTCGCAGTCGCATAAGATGCTTTGTAATGTTTTCTCTAATGGTTACTACCAATAAATGACGTGCTCTAATCAGAATCACTCATAAACTAAGTACTCGAACATGAAACACTAAGAGTTGTACTCTGTGCTTCTTCGTTGTGTTTTAATGAATTGTTACAACACTTAAATGAAGTACATGGAGAAGAAACTCTTCTCGTAGTAAGATATGAAGCTTTGTATAGTTTTCATTAATGGTTACCAACCATAATTGAAGTACTCTAATCAGAAAAACTACTTATAGTAGGATATGATGGTTTGCAGTATTTTCTTTAATGGTTACCATCCATAAATGAAGTACTGAGATAAGAAACACTTATTGCAGTAGGATAAGATGGTTTGTGATGTTTTCTTTAACGGTTACCACCAATAAATGAAGTACTCTGATCAGAATCATTCATAAACTAAGTACTCCGACATGAAGTACTTAGAGTGGTACTCTACGCTTCTTTGTTGTGTTTTAGTGAATGGTTACAACACTTAAATGAAGTACTCGAAGAAGAACCTCTTTTCGTAGTTTGATATGATGCTTTGTGGAGTTTTCTTGAAAGGTTACCACGCATAAATGAAGTACTCTGATAAAAGACACCACTCATAGTAGGATATGTTGCTTTGGGTGTTTTCTTTAATGGTTACCACCAATTAATGAAGTACTATGATCAGAATCACTCATAAACTAAGCCCTCAGACATGAAACACTTAGAGTAGTACTATGTCCTTCTTCATTGTGTTTTAATGAATGGTTACAAAAATTAAATGGAGTACCCGGAGAAGAAACTCTTCTCGTAGTAGGATATGATGCTTTGCGGTATTTTCTTTAATGGTTACCACCCATAAATGAAGTACTCAGATGAAAAACACTTCTCGCTGTAGGATAAGATGCTTTGTGATGTTTTCTTTAATGATACTACCAATAAATGGAGTACTCTAATCAGAATCACTCATAAACTAAGCACTCGGACATGAAGCACTTAGGGTGGTACTATGTGCTTCTTCGTTGGGTTTTAATGATTGATTACAACACTTCAATGAAGTACCCGGAGAAGAAACTCTTTTCGTAGTATGATATGATGCTTTGTGGAGTTTTCTTGAAAGGTTACCAGTCATAAATGAAGTACTCTGACCAGAAACACTTCTTAGTAGGATATGATGCTTTGTGGTGTTCTCTTTAATGATTACCACCCATAAATTATGTACTCAGAAAAGAAACACTTCTCGCAGTAGGGTTAGATGATTTGTGGAGTTTTCTTTAATGGTTACCATCGATAAATGAAGTGCTCTGATAAGAATCACTCATAAATTAAGTACTCGGACATGAAGAACTTAGAGTGATACTCTATGCATCTTCGTTGTGTTTTAGTGAATGGTTGCAACACTTAAATGAAGTACTCGGTGAAGAAATTCTTTTCGTAGTATGAGATGATGCTTTGTGGAGTTTTCTTGAAAGGTTACCACTCATAATTAAAGTACACTGATAAGAAACACTTCTGATATTAGGATATGACGCTTTGGGGTGCTCTCTTTAATGGTTACCAACCATAAATGAAGTACTTAGATAAAAAAACACACCTCGCAGTCGGATAAGATGCTTTGTAATGTTTTCTCTAATGGTTACTACCAATAAATGAAGTGCTCTAATCAGAATCACTCATAAACTAAGTACTCGAACATGAAACACTAAGAGTTGTACTCTGTGCTTCTTCGTTGTGTTTTAATGAATTGTTACAACACTTAAATGAAGTACATGGAGAAGAAACTCTTCTCGTAGTAAGATATGAAGCTTTGTATAGTTTTCATTAATGGTTACCAACCATAATTGAAGTACTCTAATCAGAAAAACTACTTATAGTAGGATATGATGCTTTGCAGTATTTTCTTTAATGGTTACCATCCATAAATGAAGTACTGAGATAAGAAACACTTATTGCAGTAGGATAAGATGGTTTGTGATGTTTTCTTTAACGGTTACCACCAATAAATGAAGTACTCTGATCAGAATCACTCATAAACTAAGTACTCCGACATGAAGTATTTAGAGTGGTACTCTATGCTTCTTTGTTGTGTTTTGGTGAATGGTTATAACACTTAAATGAAGTACTCGAAGAAGAAACTCTTTTCGTAGTTTGATATGATGCTTTGTGGAGTTTTCTTGAAAGGTTACCACGCATAAATGAAGTACTCTGATAAAAAAACACCACTCATAGTAGGATATGTTGCTTTGGGTGTTTTCTTTAATGGTTACCACCAATTAATGAAGTACTATGATCAGAATCACTCATAAACTAAGCCCTCAGACATGAAACACTTAGAGTAGTACTATGTCCTTGTTCATTGTGTTTTAATGAATGGTTACAAAAATTAAATGGAGTACCCGGAGAAGAAACTCTTCTCGTAGTAAGATATGAAGCTTTGTATAGTTTTCATTAATGGTTACCAACAATAATTGAAGTACTCTAATCAGAAAAACTACTTATAGTAGGATATTATGGTTTGCAGTATTTTCTTTAATGGTTACCATCCATAAATGAAGTACTGAGATAAGAAACACTTATTGCAGTAGGATAAGATGGTTTGTGATGTTTTCTTTAATGGTTACCATCGATAAATGAAGTGCTCTGATAAGAATCACTCATAAATTAAGTACTCGGACATGAAGAACTTAGAGTGATACTCTATGCATCTTCGTTGTGTTTTAGTGAATGGTTGCAACACTTAAATGAAGTACTCGGTGAAGAAATTCTTTTCGTAGTATGAGATGATGCTTTGTGGAGTTTTCTTGAAAGGTTACCACTCATAATTAAAGTACACTGATAAGAAACACTTCTGATATTAGGATATGACGCTTTGGGGTGCTCTCTTTAATGGTTACCAACCATAAATGAAGTACTTAGATAAAAAAAACACACCTCGCAGTCGGATAAGATGCTTTGTAATGTTTTCTCTAATGGTTACTACCAATAAATGAAGTGCTCTAATCAGAATCACTCATAAACTAAGTACTCGAACATGAAACACTAAGAGTTGTACTCTGTGCTTCTTCGTTGTGTTTTAATGAATTGTTACAACACTTAAATGAAGTACATGGAGAAGAAACTCTTCTCGTAGAAAGATATGAAGCTTTGTATAGTTTTCATTAATGGTTACCAACCATAATTGAAGTACTCTAATCAGAAAAACTACTTATAGTAGGATATGATGCTTTGCAGTATTTTCTTTAATGGTTACCATCCATAAATGAAGTACTAAGATAAGAAACACTTATTGCAGTAGGATAAGATGGTTTGTGATGTTTTCTTTAACGGTTACCACCAATAAATGAAGTACTCTGATCAGAATCATTCATAAACTAAGTACGCCGACATGAAGTACTTAGAGTGGTACTCTACGCTTCTTTGTTGTGTTATAGTGAATGGTTACACCACTTAAAAGAAGTACTCGAAGAAGAAACTCTTTTCGTAGTTTGATATGATGCTTTGTGGAGTTTTCTTGAAAGGTTACCACGCATAAATGAAGTACTCTGATAAAAAACACCACTCATAGTAGGATATGTTGCTTTGGGTGTTTTCTTCAATGGTTACCACCAATTAATGAAGTACTATGATCAGAATCACTCATAAACTAAGTACTCCGACATGAAGTACTTAGAGTGGTACTCTACGCTTCTTTGTTGTGTTTTAGTGAATGGTTACAACACTTAAATGAAGTACTCGAAGAAGAAACTCTTTTCGTAGTTTGATATGATGCTTTGTGGAGTTTTCTTGAAAGGTTACCACGCATAAATGAAGTACTCTGATAAAAAACACCACTCATAGTAGGATATGTTGCTTTGGGTGTTTTCTTCAATGGTTACCACCAATTAATGAAGTACTATGATCAGAATCACTCATAAACTAAGTACTCCGACATGAAGTACTTAGAGTGGTACTCTACGCTTCTTTGTTGTGTTTTAGTGAATGGTTACAACACTTAAATGAAGTACTTGAAGAAGAAACTCTTTTCGTAGTTTGATATGATGCTTTGTGGAGTTTTCTTGAAAGGTTACCACGCATAAATGAAGTACTCTGATAAAAAACACCACTCATAGTAGGATATGTTGCTTTGGGTGTTTTCTTTAATGGTTACCATCCATAAATGAAGTACTGAGATAAGAAACACTTATTGCAGTAGGATAAGATGGTTTGTGATGTTTCCTTTAATGGTTACCACCAATAAATGAAGTACTCTGATCAGAATCATTCATAAACTAAGTACTCCGACATGAAGTACTTAGAGTGGTACTCTACGCTTCTTTGTTGTGTTATAGTGAATGGTTACACCACTTAAAAGAAGTACTCGAAGAAGAAACTCTTTTCGTAGTTTGATATGATGCTTTGTGGAGTTTTCTTGAAAGGTTACCACGCATAAATGAAGTACTCTGATAAAAAACACCACTCATAGTAGGATATGTTGCTTTGGGTGTTTTCTTCAATGGTTACCACCAATTAATGAAGTACTATGATCAGAATCACTCATAAACTAAGTACTCCGACATGAAGTACTTAGAGTGGTACTCTACGCTTCTTTGTTGTGTTTTAGTGAATGGTTACAACACTTAAATGAAGTACTCGAAGAAGAAACTCTTTTCGTAGTTTGATATGATGCTTTGTGGAGTTTTCTTGAAAGGTTACCACGCATAAATGAAGTACTCTGATAAAAAACACCACTCATAGTAGGATATGTTGCTTTGGGTGTTTTCTTTAATGGTTACCATCCATAAATGAAGTACTGAGATAAGAAACACTTATTGCAGTAGGATAAGATGGTTTGTGATGTTTCCTTTAATGGTTACCACCAATAAATGAAGTACTCTGATCAGAATCATTCATAAACTAAGTACTCCGACATGAAGTACTTAGAGTGGTACTCTACGCTTCTTTGTTGTGTTATAGTGAATGGTTACACCACTTAAAAGAAGTACTCGAAGAAGAAACTCTTTTCGTAGTTTGATATGATATTTGTGGAGTTTTCTTGAAAGGTTACCACGCATAAATGAAGTACTCTGATAAAAAAACACCACTCATAGTAGGATATGTTGCTTTGGGTGTTTTCTTCAATGGTTACCACCAATTAATGAAGTACTATGATCAGAATCACTCATAAACTAAGTACTCCGACATGAAGTACTTAGAGTGGTACTCTACGCTTCTTTGTTGTGTTTTAGTGAATGGTTACAACACTTAAATGAAGTACTCGAAGAAGAAACTCTTTTCGTAGTTTGATATGATGCTTTGTGGAGTTTTCTTGAAAGGTTACCACGCATAAATGAAGTACTCTGATAAAAAACACCACTCATAGTAGGATATGTTGCTTTGGGTGTTTTCTTCAATGGTTACCACCAATTAATGAAGTACTATGATCAGAATCACTCATAAACTAAGTACTCCGACATGAAGTACTTAGAGTGGTACTCTACGCTTCTTTGTTGTGTTTTAGTGAATGGTTACAACACTTAAATGAAGTACTCGAAGAAAAAACTCTTTTCGTAGTTTGATATGATGCTTTGTGGAGTTTTCTTGAAAGGTTACCACGCATAAATGAAGTACTCTGATAAAAGACACCACTCATAGTAGGATATGTTGCTTTGGGTGTTTTCTTTAATGGTTACCACCAATTAATGAAGTACTATGATCAGAATCACTCATAAACTAAGCCCTCAGACATGAAACACTTAGAGTAGTACTATGTCCTTCTTCATTGTGTTTTAATGAATGGTTACAAAAATTAAATGGAGTACCCGGAGAAGAAACTCTTCTCGTAGTAGGATATGATGCTTTGCGGTATTTTCTTTAATGGTTACCACCCATAAATGAAGTACTCAGATGAAAAACACTTCTCGCTGTAGGATAAGATGCTTTGTGATGTTTTCTTTAATGATACTACCAATAAATGGAGTACTCTAATCAGAATCACTCATAAACTAAGCACTCGGACATGAAGCACTTAGGGTGGTACTATGTGCTTCTTCGTTGGGTTTTAATGATTGATTACAACACTTAAATGAAGTACCCGGAGAAGAAACTCTTTTCGTAGTATGATATGATGCTTTGTGGAGTTTTCTTGAAAGGTTACCAGTCATAAATGAAGTACTCTGACCAGAAACACTTCTTAGTAGGATATGATGCTTTGTGGTGTTCTCTTTAATGATTACCACCCATAAATTATGTACTCAGAAAAGAAACACTTCTCGCAGTAGGGTTAGATGATTTGTGGAGTTTTCTTTAATGGTTACCATCGATAAATGAAGTGCTCTGATAAGAATCACTCATAAATTAAGTACTCGGACATGAAGAACTTAGAGTGATACTCTATGCATCTTCGTTGTGTTTTAGTGAATGGTTGCAACACTTAAATGAAGTACTCGGTGAAGAAATTCTTTTCGTAGTATGAGATGATGCTTTGTGGAGTTTTCTTGAAAGGTTACCACTCATAATTAAAGTACACTGATAAGAAACACTTCTGATATTAGGATATGACGCTTTGGGGTGCTCTCTTTAATGGTTACCAACCATAAATGAAGTACTTAGATAAAAAAACACACCTCGCAGTCGGATAAGATGCTTTGTAATGTTTTCTCTAATGGTTACTACCAATAAATGAAGTGCTCTAATCAGAATCACTCATAAACTAAGTACTCGAACATGAAACACTAAGAGTTGTACTCTGTGCTTCTTCGTTGTGTTTTAATGAATTGTTACAACACTTAAATGAAGTACATGGAGAAGAAACTCTTCTCGTAGTAAGATATGAAGCTTTGTATAGTTTTCATTAATGGTTACCAACCATAATTGAAGTACTCTAATCAGAAAAACTACTTATAGTAGGATATGATGCTTTGCAGTATTTTCTTTAATGGTTACCATCCATAAATGAAGTACTGAGATAAGAAACACTTATTGCAGTAGGATAAGATGGTTTGTGATGTTTTCTTTAACGGTTACCACCAATAAATGAAGTACTCTGATCAGAATCATTCATAAACTAAGTACTCCGACATGAAGTACTTAGAGTGGTACTCTACGCTTCTTTGTTGTGTTTTAGTGAATGGTTACAACACTTAAATGAAGTACTCGAAGAAGAAACTCTTTTCGTAGTTTGATATGATGCTTTGTGGAGTTTTCTTGAAAGGTTACCACGCATAAATGAAGTACTCTGATAAAAAACACCACTCATAGTAGGATATGTTGCTTTGGGTGTTTTCTTCAATGGTTACCACCAATTAATGAAGTACTATGATCAGAATCACTCATAAACTAAGCCCTCAGACATGAAACACTTAGAGTAGTACTATGTCCTTCTTCATTGTGTTTTAATGAATGGTTACAAAAATTAAATGGAGTACCCGGAGAAGAAACTCTTCTCGTAGTAGGATATGATGCTTTGCGGTATTTTCTTTAATGGTTACCACCCATAAATGAAGTACTCAGATGAAAAACACTTCTCGCTGTAGGATAAGATGCTTTGTGATGTTTTCTTTAATGATACTACCAATAAATGGAGTACTCTAATCAGAATCACTCATAAACTTAGTACTCGGACATGAAGCACTTAGAGTGGTACTATGTGCTTCTTCGTTGGGTTTTAAAGATTGATTACAACACTTAAATTAAGTACCCGGAGAAGAAACTCTTTTCGTAGTATGATATGATGCTTTGTGGAGTTTTCTTGAAAGGTTACCAGTCATAAATGAAGTACTCTGACCAGAAACACTTCTTAGTAGGATATGATGCTTTGTGGTGTTCTCTTTAATGATTACCACCCATAAATTATGTACTCAGACAAGAAACACTTCTCGCAGTAGGGTTAGATGATTTGTGGAGTTTTCTTTAATGGTTACCATCGATAAATGAAGTGTTCTGATAAGAATCACTCATAAATTAAGTACTCGGACATGAAGAACTTAGAGTGATACTCTTTGCATCTTCGTTGTGTTTTAGTGAATGGTTGCAACACTTAAATGAAGTACTCGGTGAAGAAATTCTTTTCGTAGTATGAGATGATGCTTTGTGGAGTTTTCTTGAAAGGTTACCACTCATAATTAAAGTACACTGATAAGAAACACTTCTGATATTAGGATATGACGCTTTGGGGTGCTCTCTTTAATGGTTACCAACCATAAATGAAGTACTTAGATAAAAAAAAACACAACTCGCAGTCGGATAAGATGCTTTGTAATGTTTTCTCTAATGGTTACTACCAATAAATGAAGTGCTCTAATCAGAATCACTCATAAACTAAGTACTCGAACATGAAACACTAAGAGTTGTACTCTGTGCTTCTTCGTTGTGTTTTAATGAATTGTTACAACACTTAAATGAAGTACATGGAGAAGAAACTCTTCTCGTAGTAAGATATGAAGCTTTGTATAGTTTTCATTAATGGTTACCAACCATAATTGAAGTACTCTAATCAGAAAAACTACTTATAGTAGGATATGATGGTTTGCAGTATTTTCTTTAATGGTTACCATCCATAAATGAAGTACTGAGATAAGAAACACTTATTGCAGTAGGATAAGATGGTTTGTGATGTTTTCTTTAACGGTTACCACCAATAAATGAAGTACTCTGATCAGAATCACTCATAAACTAAGTACTCCGACATGAAGTATTTAGAGTGGTACTCTATGCTTCTTTGTTGTGTTTTGGTGAATGGTTATAACACTTAAATGAAGTACTCGAAGAAGAAACTCTTTTCGTAGTTTGATATGATGCTTTGTGGAGTTTTCTTGAAAGGTTACCACGCATAAATGAAGTACTCTGATAAAAAAACACCACTCATAGTAGGATATGTTGCTTTGGGTGTTTTCTTTAATGGTTACCACCAATTAATGAAGTACTATGATCAGAATCACTCATAAACTAAGCCCTCAGACATGAAACACTTAGAGTAGTACTATGTCCTTGTTCATTGTGTTTTAATGAATGGTTACAAAAATTAAATGGAGTACCCGGAGAAGAAACTCTTCTCGTAGTAAGATATGAAGCTTTGTATAGTTTTCATTAATGGTTACCAACAATAATTGAAGTACTCTAATCAGAAAAACTACTTATAGTAGGATATTATGGTTTGCAGTATTTTCTTTAATGGTTACCATCCATAAATGAAGTACTGAGATAAGAAACACTTATTGCAGTAGGATAAGATGGTTTGTGATGTTTTCTTTAATGGTTACCATCGATAAATGAAGTGCTCTGATAAGAATCACTCATAAATTAAGTACTCGGACATGAAGAACTTAGAGTGATACTCTATGCATCTTCGTTGTGTTTTAGTGAATGGTTGCAACACTTAAATGAAGTACTCGGTGAAGAAATTCTTTTCGTAGTATGAGATGATGCTTTGTGGAGTTTTCTTGAAAGGTTACCACTCATAATTAAAGTACACTGATAAGAAACACTTCTGATATTAGGATATGACGCTTTGGGGTGCTCTCTTTAATGGTTACCAACCATAAATGAAGTACTTAGATAAAAAAACACACCTCGCAGTCGGATAAGATGCTTTGTAATGTTTTCTCTAATGGTTACTACCAATAAATGAAGTGCTCTAATCAGAAACACTCATAAACTAAGTACTCGAACATGAAACACTAAGAGTTGTACTCTGTGCTTCTTCGTTGTGTTTTAATGAATTGTTACAACACTTAAATGAAGTACATGGAGAAGAAACTCTTCTCGTAGTAAGATATGAAGCTTTGTATAGTTTTCATTAATGGTTACCAACCATAATTGAAGTACTCTAATCAGAAAAACTACATATAGTAGGATATGATGCTTTGCAGTATTTTCTTTAATGGTTACCATCCATAAATGAAGTACTGAGATAAGAAACACTTATTGCAGTAGGATAAGATGGTTTGTGATGTTTTCTTTAACGGTTACCACCAATAAATGAAGTACTCTGATCAGAATCACTCATAAACTAAGTACTCCGACATGAAGTACTTGGAGTGGTACTCTATGCTTCTTCGTTTTGTTTTAATGAATTGTTACAACACTTAAAATGAAGTACTCGTAGAAGAAACTGTTCTCTTAGTAAGATATGATGCTTTGTAGAGTATTCATTTAAGGTTACCACCCATAGGAGATGTACTCTAATCAGAAACACTCCTCGTAGTAGGATATCATGCTTTGCGGTGGTTTCTTTATTGGTTACTACCCAAAAATGATGTACTGAGATAAGAAACATTTTTCACGCAGTAGGATAAGATGTTTTGTGATGTTTTCTTTAATGGTTACCACCAATAAATTAAGTACTCTGATCAGAATCACTCATAAACTAAGTGCAGAATCACTCATAATTAGAGTGGTACTCTACGCTTCTTTGTTGTGTTTTAGTGAATGGTTACAACACTTAAATGAAGTACTCGAAGAAGAAACTCTTTTCGTAGTTTGATATGATGCTTTGTGGAGTTTTCTTGAAAGGTTACCATGCATAAATGAAGTACTCTGATAAAAAACACCACTCATAGTAGGATATGTTGCTTTGGGTGTTTTCTTCAATGGTTACCACCAATTAATGAAGTACTATGATCAGAATCACTCATAAACTAAGCCCTCAGACATGAAACACTTAGAGTAGTACTATGTCCTTCTTCATTGTGTTTTAATGAATGGTTACAAAAATTAAATGGAGTACCCGGAGAAGAAACTCTTCTCGTAGTAGGATATGATGCTTTGCGGTATTTTCTTTAATGGTTACCACCCATAAATGAAGTACTCAGATGAAAAACACTTCTCGCTGTAGGATAAGATGCTTTGTGATGTTTTCTTTAATGATACTACCAATAAATGGAGTACTCTAATCAGAATCACTCATAAACTTAGTACTCGGACATGAAGCACTTAGAGTGGTACTATGTGCTTCTTCGTTGGGTTTTAAAGATTGATTACAACACTTAAATTAAGTACCCGGAGAAGAAACTCTTTTCGTAGTATGATATGATGCTTTGTGGAGTTTTCTTGAAAGGTTACCAGTCATAAATGAAGTACTCTGACCAGAAACACTTCTTAGTAGGATATGATGCTTTGTGGTGTTCTCTTTAATGATTACCACCCATAAATTATGTACTCAGACAAGAAACACTTCTCGCAGTAGGGTTAGATGATTTGTGGAGTTTTCTTTAATGGTTACCATCGATAAATGAAGTGTTCTAATAAGAATCACTCATAAATTAAGTACTCGGACATGAAGAACTTAGAGTGATACTCTTTGCATCTTCGTTGTGTTTTAGTGAATGGTTGCAACACTTAAATGAAGTACTCAGCGAAGAAATTCTTTTCGTAGTATGAGATGATGCTTTGTGGAGTTTTCTTGAAAGGTTACCACTTATAATTAAAGTACACATATAAGAAGCTCTTCTGATATTAGGATATGATGCTTTGGGGTCCTCTCTTTAATGGTTACCACCCATAAATGATGTACTTAGATAAAAAAACACACCTCGCAGTCGGATAAGATGCTTTGTAATGTTTTCTTTAAGGGTTACTACCAATAAATGAAGTGCTCAAATCAAAATCACTCATAAACTATTAACTCGGAAATGAAGCACTTAGAGTGGTACTTTGTGCTTCTTCGTTGTGTTTAATTGAATGGTTACCACACTTAAATGAAGTACTCGGAGAAGAAACTCTTCTCGTAGTAAGATATGAAGCTTTGTATAGTTTTCATTAATGGTTACCAACCATAATTGAAGTACTCTAATCAGAAAAACTACTTATAGTAGGATATGATGCTTTGCAGTATTTTCTTTAATGGTTACCATCCATAAATGAAGTACTGAGATAAGAAACACTTATTGCAGTAGGATAAGATGGTTTGTGATGTTTTCTTTAACGGTTACCACCAATAAATGAAGTACTCTGATCAGAATCATTCATAAACTAAGTACTCCGACATGAAGTACTTAGAGTGGTACTCTACGCTTCTTTGTTGTGTTTTAGTGAATGGTTACAACACTTAAATGAAGTACTCGAAGAAGAAACTCTTTTCGTAGTTTGATATGATGCTTTGTTGAGTTTTCTTGAAAGGTTACCACGCATAAATGAAGTACTCTGATAAAAAACACCACTCATAGTAGGATATGTTGCTTTGGGTCTTTTCTTTAATGGTTACCACCAATTAATGAAGTACTATGATCAGAATCACTCATAAACTAAGCCCTCAGACATGAAACACTTAGAGTAGTACTATGTCCTTCTTCATTGTGTTTTAATGAATGGTTACAAAAATTAAATGGAGTACCCGGAGAAGAAACTCTTCTCGTAGTAGGATATGATGCTTTGCGGTATTTTCTTTAATGGTTACCACCCATAAATGAAGTACTCAGATGAAAAACACTTATCGCTGTAGGATAAGATGCTTTGTGATGTTTTCTTTAATGATACTACCAATAAATGGAGTACTCTAATCAGAATCACTCATAAACTTAGCACTCGGACATGAAGCACTTAGAGTGGTACTATGTGCTTCTTCGTTGGGTTTTAAAGATTGATTACAACACTTAAATTAAGTACCCGGAGAAGAAACTCTTTTCGTAGTATGATATGATGTTTTGTGGAGTTTTCTTGAAAGGTTACCAGTCATAAATGAAGTACTCTGACCAGAAACACTTCTTAGTAGGATATGATGCTTTGTGGTGTTCTCTTTAATGATTACCACCCATAAATTATGTACTCAGACAAGAAACACTTCTCGCCGTAGGGTTAGATGATTTGTGGAGTTTTCTTTAATGGTTACCATCGATAAATGAAGTGCTCTGATAAGAATCATTCATAAATTAAGTACTCGGACATGAAGAACTTAGAGCGATACTCTATGCATCTTCGTTGTGTTTTAGTGAATGGTTGCAACACTTAAATGAAGTACTCGGTGAAGAAATTCTTTTCGTAGTATGAGATGATGCTTTGTGGAGTTTTCTTGAAAGGTTACCACTCATAATTAAAGTACACTGATAAGAAACACTTCTGATATTAGGATATGACGCTTTGGGGTGCTCTCTTTAATGGTTACCAACCATAAATGAAGTACTTAGATAAAAAAAACACACCTCGCAGTCGGATAAGATGCTTTGTAATGTTTTCTCTAATGGTTACTACCAATAAATGAAGTGCTCTAATCAGAATCACTCATAAACTAAGTACTCGAACATGAAACACTAAGAGTTGTACTCTGTGCTTCTTCGTTGTGTTTTAATGAATTGTTACAACACTTAAATGAAGTACATGGAGAAGAAACTCTTCTCGTAGTAAGATATGAAGCTTTGTATAGTTTTCATTAATGGTTACCAACCATAATTGAAGTACTCTAATCAGAAAAACTACTTATAGTAGGATATGATGGTTTGCAGTATTTTCTTTAATGGTTACCATCCATAAATGAAGTACTGAGATAAGAAACACTTATTGCAGTAGGATAAGATGGTTTGTGATGTTTTCTTTAACGGTTACCACCAATAAATGAAGTACTCTGATCAGAATCATTCATAAACTAAGTACTCCGACATGAAGTACTTAGAGTGGTACTCTACGCTTCTTTGTTGTGTTTTAGTGAATGGTTACAACACTTAAATGAAGTACTCGAAGAAGAAACTCTTTTCGTAGTTTGATATGATGCTTTGTGGAGTTTTCTTGAAAGGTTACCACGCATAAATGAAGTACTCTGATAAAAAACACCACTCATAGTAGGATATGTTGCTTTGGGTGTTTTCTTCAATGGTTACCACCAATTAATGAAGTACTATGATCAGAATCACTCATAAACTAAGCCCTCAGACATGAAACACTTAGAGTAGTACTATGTCCTTCTTCATTGTGTTTTAATGAATGGTTACAAAAATTAAATGGAGTACCCGGAGAAGAAACTCTTCTCGTAGTAGGATATGATGCTTTGCGGTATTTTCTTTAATGGTTACCACCCATAAATGAAGTACTCAGATGAAAAACACTTCTCGCTGTAGGATAAGATGCTTTGTGATGTTTTCTTTAATGATACTACCAATAAATGGAGTACTCTAATCAGAATCACTCATAAACTTAGTACTCGGACATGAAGCACTTAGAGTGGTACTATGTGCTTCTTCGTTGGGTTTTAAAGATTGATTACAACACTTAAATTAAGTACCCGGAGAAGAAACTCTTTTCGTAGTATGATATGATGCTTTGTGGAGTTTTCCTGAAAGGTTACCAGTCATAAATGAAGTACTCTGACCAGAAACACTTCTTAGTAGGATATGATGCTTTGTGGTGTTCTCTTTAATGATTACCACCCATAAATTATGTACTCAGACAAGAAACACTTCTCGCAGTAGGGTTAGATGATTTGTGGAGTTTTCTTTAATGGTTACCATCGATAAATGAAGTGTTCTGATAAGAATCACTCATAAATTAAGTACTCGGACATGAAGAACTTAGAGTGATACTCTTTGCATCTTCGTTGTGTTTTAGTGAATGGTTGCAACACTTAAATAAAGTACTCGGTGAAGAAATTCTTTTCGTAGTATGAGATGATGCTTTGTGGAGTTTTCTTGAAAGGTTACCACTCATAATTAAAGTACACTGATAAGAAACACTTCTGATATTAGGATATGACGCTTTGGGGTGCTCTCTTTAATGGTTACCAACCATAAATTGAGTACTTAGATAAAAAAAAACACAACTCGCAGTCGGATAAGATGCTTTGTAATGTTTTCTCTAATGGTTACTACCAATAAATGAAGTGCTCTAATCAGAATCACTCATAAACTAAGTACTCGAACATGAAACACTAAGAGTTGTACTCTGTGCTTCTTCGTTGTGTTTTAATGAATTGTTACAACACTTAAATGAAGTACATGGAGAAGAAACTCTTCTCGTAGTAAGATATGAAGCTTTGTATAGTTTTCATTAATGGTTACCAACCATAATTGAAGTACTCTAATCAGAAAAACTACTTATAGTAGGATATGATGGTTTGCAGTATTTTCTTTAATGGTTACCATCCATAAATGAAGTACTGAGATAAGAAACACTTATTGCAGTAGGATAAGATGGTTTGTGATGTTTTCTTTAACGGTTACCACCAATAAATGAAGTACTCTGATCAGAATCACTCATAAACTAAGTACTCCGACATGAAGTATTTAGAGTGGTACTCTATGCTTCTTTGTTGTGTTTTGGTGAATGGTTATAACACTTAAATGAAGTACTCGAAGAAGAAACTCTTTTCGTAGTTTGATATGATGCTTTGTGGAGTTTTCTTGAAAGGTTACCACGCATAAATGAAGTACTCTGATAAAAAAACACCACTCATAGTAGGATATGTTGCTTTGGGTGTTTTCTTTAATGGTTACCACCAATTAATGAAGTACTATGATCAGAATCACTCATAAACTAAGCCCTCAGACATGAAACACTTAGAGTAGTACTATGTCCTTGTTCATTGTGTTTTAATGAATGGTTACAAAAATTAAATGGAGTACCCGGAGAAGAAACTCTTCTCGTAGTAAGATATGAAGCTTTGTATAGTTTTCATTAATGGTTACCAACCATAATTGAAGTACTCTAATCAGAAAAACTACTTATAGTAGGATATTATGGTTTGCAGTATTTTCTTTAATGGTTACCATCCATAAATGAAGTACTGAGATAAGAAACACTTATTGCAGTAGGATAAGATGGTTTGTGATGTTTTCTTTAATGGTTACCATCGATAAATGAAGTGCTCTGATAAGAATCACTCATAAATTAAGTACTCGGACATGAAGAACTTAGAGTGATACTCTATGCATCTTCGTTGTGTTTTAGTGAATGGTTGCAACACTTAAATGAAGTACTCGGTGAAGAAATTATTTTCGTAGTATGAGATGATGCTTTGTGGAGTTTTCTTGAAAGGTTACCACTCATAATTAAAGTACACTGATAAGAAACACTTCTGATATTAGGATATGACGCTTTGGGGTGCTCTCTTTAATGGTTACCAACCATAAATGAAGTACTTAGATAAAAAAAACACACCTCGCAGTCGGATAAGATGCTTTGTAATGTTTTCTCTAATGGTTACTACCAATAAATGAAGTGCTCTAATCAGAAACACTCATAAACTAAGTACTCGAACATGAAACACTAAGAGTTGTACTCTGTGCTTCTTCGTTGTGTTTTAATGAATTGTTACAACACTTAAATGAAGTACATGGAGAAGAAACTCTTCTCGTAGTAAGATATGAAGCTTTGTATAGTTTTCATTAATGGTTACCAACCATAATTGAAGTACTCTAATCAGAAAAACTACATATAGTAGGATATGATGCTTTGCAGTATTTTCTTTAATGGTTACCATCCATAAATGAAGTACTGAGATAAGAAACACTTATTGCAGTAGGATAAGATGGTTTGTGATGTTTTCTTTAACGGTTACCACCAATAAATGAAGTACTCTGATCAGAATCACTCATAAACTAAGTACTCCGACATGAAGTACTTGGAGTGGTACTCTATGCTTCTTCGTTTTGTTTTAATGAATTGTTACAACACTTAAAATGAAGTACTCGTAGAAGAAACTGTTCTCTTAGTAAGATATGATGCTTTGTAGAGTATTCATTTAAGGTTACCACCCATAGGAGATGTACTCTAATCAGAAACACTCCTCGTAGTAGGATATCATGCTTTGCGGTGGTTTCTTTATTGGTTACTACCCAAAAATGATGTACTGAGATAAGAAACATTTTTCACGCAGTAGGATAAGATGTTTTGTGATGTTTTCTTTAATGGTTACCACCAATAAATTAAGTACTCTGATCAGAATCACTCATAAACTAAGTGCAGAATCACTCATAATTAGAGTGGTACTCTACGCTTCTTTGTTGTGTTTTAGTGAATGGTTACAACACTTAAATGAAGTACTCGAAGAAGAAACTCTTTTCGTAGTTTGATATGATGCTTTGTGGAGTTTTCTTGAAAGGTTACCACGCATAAATGAAGTACTCTGATAAAAAACACCACTCATAGTAGGATATGTTGCTTTGGGTGTTTTCTTCAATGGTTACCACCAATTAATGAAGTACTATGATCAGAATCACTCATAAACTAAGCCCTCAGACATGAAACACTTAGAGTAGTACTATGTCCTTCTTCATTGTGTTTTAATGAATGGTTACAAAAATTAAATGGAGTACCCGGAGAAGAAACTCTTCTCGTAGTAGGATATGATGCTTTGCGGTATTTTCTTTAATGGTTACCACCCATAAATGAAGTACTCAGATGAAAAACACTTCTCGCTGTAGGATAAGATGCTTTGTGATGTTTTCTTTAATGATACTACCAATAAATGGAGTACTCTAATCAGAATCACTCATAAACTTAGTACTCGGACATGAAGCACTTAGAGTGGTACTATGTGCTTCTTCGTTGGGTTTTAAAGATTGATTACAACACTTAAATTAAGTACCCGGAGAAGAAACTCTTTTCGTAGTATGATATGATGCTTTGTGGAGTTTTCTTGAAAGGTTACCAGTCATAAATGAAGTACTCTGACCAGAAACACTTCTTAGTAGGATATGATGCTTTGTGGTGTTCTCTTTAATGATTACCACCCATAAATTATGTACTCAGACAAGAAACACTTCTCGCAGTAGGGTTAGATGATTTGTGGAGTTTTCTTTAATGGTTACCATCGATAAATGAAGTGTTCTAATAAGAATCACTCATAAATTAAGTACTCGGACATGAAGAACTTAGAGTGATACTCTTTGCATCTTCGTTGTGTTTTAGTGAATGGTTGCAACACTTAAATGAAGTACTCAGCGAAGAAATTCTTTTCGTAGTATGAGATGATGCTTTGTGGAGTTTTCTTGAAAGGTTACCACTTATAATTAAAGTACACATATAAGAAGCTCTTCTGATATTAGGATATGATGCTTTGGGGTCCTCTCTTTAATGGTTACCACCCATAAATGATGTACTTAGATAAAAAAACACACCTCGCAGTCGGATAAGATGCTTTGTAATGTTTTCTTTAAGGGTTACTACCAATAAATGAAGTGCTCAAATCAAAATCACTCATAAACTATTAACTCGGAAATGAAGCACTTAGAGTGGTACTTTGTGCTTCTTCGTTGTGTTTAATTGAATGGTTACCACACTTAAATGAAGTACTCGGAGAAGAAACTCTTCTCGTAGTAAGATATGAAGCTTTGTATAGTTTTCATTAATGGTTACCAACCATAATTGAAGTACTCTAATCAGAAAAACTACTTATAGTAGGATATGATGCTTTGCAGTATTTTCTTTAATGGTTACCATCCATAAATGAAGTACTGAGATAAGAAACACTTATTGCAGTAGGATAAGATGGTTTGTGATGTTTTCTTTAACGGTTACCACCAATAAATGAAGTACTCTGATCAGAATCATTCATAAACTAAGTACTCCGACATGAAGTACTTAGAGTGGTACTCTACGCTTCTTTGTTGTGTTTTAGTGAATGGTTACAACACTTAAATGAAGTACTCGAAGAAGAAACTCTTTTCGTAGTTTGATATGATGCTTTGTTGAGTTTTCTTGAAAGGTTACCACGCATAAATGAAGTACTCTGATAAAAAACACCACTCATAGTAGGATATGTTGCTTTGGGTCTTTTCTTTAATGGTTACCACCAATTAATGAAGTACTATGATCAGAATCACTCATAAACTAAGCCCTCAGACATGAAACACTTAGAGTAGTACTATGTCCTTCTTCATTGTGTTTTAATGAATGGTTACAAAAATTAAATGGAGTACCCGGAGAAGAAACTCTTCTCGTAGTAGGATATGATGCTTTGCGGTATTTTCTTTAATGGTTACCACCCATAAATGAAGTACTCAGATGAAAAACACTTATCGCTGTAGGATAAGATGCTTTGTGATGTTTTCTTTAATGATACTACCAATAAATGGAGTACTCTAATCAGAATCACTCATAAACTTAGCACTCGGACATGAAGCACTTAGAGTGGTACTATGTGCTTCTTCGTTGGGTTTTAAAGATTGATTACAACACTTAAATTAAGTACCCGGAGAAGAAACTCTTTTCGTAGTATGATATGATGTTTTGTGGAGTTTTCTTGAAAGGTTACCAGTCATAAATGAAGTACTCTGACCAGAAACACTTCTTAGTAGGATATGATGCTTTGTGGTGTTCTCTTTAATGATTACCACCCATAAATTATGTACTCAGACAAGAAACACTTCTCGCCGTAGGGTTAGATGATTTGTGGAGTTTTCTTTAATGGTTACCATCGATAAATGAAGTGCTCTGTTAAGAATCATTCATAAATTAAGTACTCGGACATGAAGAACTTAGAGCGATACTCTATGCATCTTCGTTGTGTTTTAGTGAATGGTTGCAACACTTAAATGAAGTACTCGGTGAAGAAATTCTTTTCGTAGTATGAGATGATGCTTTGTGGAGTTTTCTTGAAAGGTTACCACTCATAATTAAAGTACACTGATAAGAAACACTTCTGATATTAGGATATGACGCTTTGGGGTGCTCTCTTTAATGGTTACCAACCATAAATGAAGTACTTAGATAAAAAAAACACACCTCGCAGTCGGATAAGATGCTTTGTAATGTTTTCTCTAATGGTTACTACCAATAAATGAAGTGCTCTAATCAGAATCACTCATAAACTAAGTACTCGAACATGAAACACTAAGAGTTGTACTCTGTGCTTCTTCGTTGTGTTTTAATGAATTGTTACAACACTTAAATGAAGTACATGGAGAAGAAACTCTTCTCGTAGTAAGATATGAAGCTTTGTATAGTTTTCATTAATGGTTACCAACCATAATTGAAGTACTCTAATCAGAAAAACTACTTATAGTAGGATATGATGGTTTGCAGTATTTTCTTTAATGGTTACCATCCATAAATGAAGTACTGAGATAAGAAACACTTATTGCAGTAGGATAAGATGGTTTGTGATGTTTTCTTTAACGGTTACCACCAATAAATGAAGTACTCTGATCAGAATCATTCATAAACTAAGTACTCCGACATGAAGTACTTAGAGTGGTACTCTACGCTTCTTTGTTGTGTTTTAGTGAATGGTTACAACACTTAAATGAAGTACTCGAAGAAGAAACTCTTTTTGTAGTTTGATATGATGCTTTGTTGAGTTTTCTTGAAAGGTTACCACGCATAAATGAAGTACTCTGATAAAAAACACCACTCATAGTAGGATATGTTGCTTTGGGTCTTTTCTTTAATGGTTACCACCAATTAATGAAGTACTATGATCAGAATCACTCATAAACTAAGCCCTCAGACATGAAACACTTAGAGTAGTACTATGTCCTTCTTCATTGTGTTTTAATGAATGGTTACAAAAATTAAATGGAGTACCCGGAGAAGAAACTCTTCTCGTAGTAGGATATGATGCTTTGCGGTATTTTTCTTTAATGGTTACCACCCATAAATGAAGTACTCAGATGAAAAACACTTCCCGCTGTAGGATAAGATGCTTTGTGATGTTTTCTTTAATGATACTACCAATAAATGGAGTACTCTAATCAGAATAACTCATAAACTTAGCACTCGGACATGAAGCACTTAGAGTGGTACTATGTGCTTCTTCGTTGGGTTTTAAAGATTGATTACAACACTTAATTTAAGTACCCGGAGAAGAAACTCTTTTCGTAGTATGATATGATGTTTTGTGGAGTTTTCTTGAAAGGTTACCAGTCATAAATGAAGTACTCTGACCAGAAACACTTCTTAGTAGGATATGATGCTTTGTGGTGTTCTCTTTAATGATTACCACCCATAAATTATGTACTCAGACAAGAAACACTTCTCGCAGTAGGGTTAGATGATTTGTGGAGTTTTCTTTAATGGTTACCATCGATAAATGAAGTGCTCTGAAAAGAATCATTCATAAATTAAATACTCGGACATGAAGAACTTAGAGCGATACTCTATGCATCTTCGTTGTGTTTTAGTGAATGGTTGCAACACTTAAATGAAGTACTCGGTGAAGAAATTCTTTTCGTAGTATGAGATGATGCTTTGTGGAGTTTTCTTGAAAGGTTACCACTCATAATTAAAGTACACTGATAAGAAACACTTCTGATATTAGGATATGATGCTTTGGGGTCCTCTCTTTAATGGTTACCACCCATAAATGATGTACTTAGATAAAAAAACACACCTCGCAGTCGGATAAGATGCTTTGTAATGTTTTCTTTAAGGGTTACTACCAATAAATGAAGTGCTCAAATCAAAATCACTCATAAACTATTAACTCGGAAATGAAGCACTCATAAACTAAGTACTCGAACATGAAACACTAAGAGTTGTACTCTGTGCTTCTTCGTTGTGTTTTAATGAATTGTTACAACACTTAAATGAAGTACATGGAGAAGAAACTCTTCTCGTAGTAAGATATGAAGCTTTGTATAGTTTTCATTAATGGTTACCAACCATAATTGAAGTACTCTAATCAGAAAAACTACTTATAGTAGGATATGATGCTTTGCAGTATTTTCTTTAATGGTTACCATCCATAAATGAAGTACTGAGATAAGAAACACTTATTGCAGTAGGATAAGATGGTTTGTGATGTTTTCTTTAACGGTTACCACCAATAAATGAAGTACTCTGATCAGAATCATTCATAAACTAAGTACTCCGACATGAAGTACTTAGAGTGGTACTCTACGCTTCTTCGTTGTGTTTAATTGAATGGTTACCACACTTAAATGAAGTACTCGGAGAAGAAACTCTTCTCGTAGTATGATATGATGTTTTGAAGAGTTTTCTTGAAAGGTTACCACTAATAATTGAAGTACTCTGATAAGCAATAGTAGGATATGATGTTTTTCGGTGTTTTCATTAATGGTTACCACCAATAAATGAAGTACTAAGATAAGAAACACATCTTGTTGTAGGATACGGTGCTTCCTGATGTTTTCTTTAATGGTTACGACCAATAAATGTCGTACTTTGATCAGAATCACACATAAACTAAGTATTCGGACATGAAGCACTTAGAGTGATACTCTGTGCTTCTTCGTTCTGTTTTAATGAATTGTTACAACACTTAAATGAAGTACTCGTAGAAGAAACTCTTCTCGTAGTAAAATATAATGATTTGTAGAGTTTTCATGAAAGGTTACCACCCATAATTGAAGTACTCTAATCAGAAACATTCCTCATAGTAGGATATGATGCTTTGCGTTTTTTCTTTATTGGTTACCATCTATAAATGAAGTACTGAGATAAGAAACATTTCTCACAGTAGAATACGATGCTTTGTGATGTTATCATTAATGGTTACCACAAATACCTGAAGGACTGTAATCAGAATCACCCATAAAATAAGTACTCGGGCAGGAAGAACTTAGAATGATACTCTATGGTTCTTTTTTGTGTTTTAGTTAATGGTTACAACACTTTAATGAAGTACTCGGAGAAGAAACTATTTTTGTAGTATGATATGATACTTTGTGGAGTTTTCTTGAAAGGATACCACTCATAATTGAAGTACTTTGATCAGAAATACTTCTCATAGTAGGAAATGATGCTTTGCGGTGTTTTCTTTAATGGTTACCACCCATAAATGAAGTACTGAGATAAGAAACACTTTTCGCAGTAGGATAAGATGCTTTGTGATGTTTTCTTTAATGGTTACCACCAATAAATGAAGTACTCTGATCAGAATCACTCATAAACTAAGAAATCGGAAATGAAACACTTAGAGTGATACATTATGCTTCTTCGTTTTGTTTTAATGAATTGTTACAACACTAAAATGAAGTACTCGTAGAAAAACTATTCTCGTAGTAAGATATGATGCTTTGTAGAGTATTCATTTAAGGTTACCGCCCATAATAGAAGTACTCTAATCACAAAAACTCCTCGTAGTAGGATATGATGCTTTGCGGTGGTTTCTTTAATGGTTACTACCCATAAAAGATGTACTAAGATAAGAAACATTTTTCTCAAAGTAGGATAAGATGTTGTGTGGTGTTTTCTTTAATGGTTACCACCAATAAATGAAGTTCTCTGATCAGAATCATTAATAAACTAAGTACTCGGACATGAAGTACTTAGAGTGGTACTCTACGCTTCTTTGTTTTGTTTTAGTGAATGGTTACAACACTTAAATGAAGTACTCGAAGAAGAAACTCTTTTCGTAGTTTGATATGATGCTTTGTGGAGTTTTCTTGAAAGGTTACCACTCATAAATGAAGTACTCGGATAAAAAACACCACTCATAGTAGGATATGATGCTTTGCGGTGTTTTCTTTGTCGGAATTTCATGTGTAAGTTCAAGAGGACGAAAATTAAAATTTTTGCCTCTATTTAACTCAATACACAAAGGATCTTATTTATATAACAATTGCAAGCAAGATTATACTATGACATTTCATCAAACACCTCTTGTGCATCAACAAAACAGAAAATAATATATTTAGTTCTTGCACAAGAGTGGATAAAAGGTTATACCTAAAGAGATTGTCAAATCTCTTTGTAGAGAGGAGTCGATTCCTCTTCTAGGTCTCTTGAAAACCGTCGTCTTCCTTCTTCGGCCATGGAAGCACTCTTGTCTCTTGGTTCACCTTGAACCTAAACAACAACCTAAAATATCCTTAGATAGATGGATGTAGAGGTTAGAGCTTAGATCCAACCACCTAGATCTTCAATCTTCAATGAACAAGCTATTTCATTTGGTGGCTAAACCTTGTAAGAGAAGGGAAAGAAGAACAATGAAGTTTTTTCTTTCTACACACAAGAGAGGGGAAATGAGGGTTACTATTCACGGATTACTATTCATCCCATTGTAGCAAGAGAGAGAAAAAGTCATTTTTCATCTCAAACATACCCCTTTATATAGCCAAGCCCTAGGGCAACACTTATGTTAATTATTTACACAAATGGCTATGACTACTCTCTTGTTATTCCCTAATCATATTTTGCAAGGATTTAATTTATGAGTAAATAATATTACTATATTATTCTAATATGAATTAATTTATTATTCTTATAATGCTCTCAAACATTATACAAAATAATATTCATATATATTCTCATAAATTTATTTTATGATCTAAGCATGTCATTTTACATGACATATTACTTTAACATTTTATCACATGCATTTTAACTCATACATCGTGAGATTAAATACATCATTCAAAATGTAAAATACTTGTTGTTTCTGTTCAGTTGGTGTGACCTTACAGAGGATCTACGTCATCTTGGGATATAATATAAAATACTTTATATTATGGACTATAAGAGGTTCTATCACTACATTATAGTCTCCCAAACGACATAGTCGTTACGTGCTTAATCCACTTAATTTGTGTCTATCCTTGTCTCATGATATTTTAAATAATATGCAAAATAGGATCGTGTCATTTTTGCATTATATTCTTTTCTTGGTCTCTCAAGTGAATTATAAATATAACTACATCAGTTATATTGCATGCAATACAATTTCACTTTACCAAGGGGCCCAGTAATATCATAACTCAAATAATTGAGGGACAATAATAATGTTGACATATAAATTTCTCCCACACAAGTTGTACATAACGAATTACTATATCATTCCAATCATTTGAATGGACTTTAATAGTAATCACATTATATACTTCTCATGTGAAAAACCTACATGTCTCATATATAAGATTCAAAGACACATTGGAAACATTAATGACACAAAACCAATCCATATAATGCTCCATCTAGTTAGGTCATGTTCAGTATATAAAGAATCACCATTTTATACACTCATGTCATTGAATGATAAGCACTTATCAACATTTATAGAACTACAATGTACTTTCAATTGACATGACAATCTTCATGGTAAATAATGTTCCCTTTAATTACAACGATTGTGAGCATATTTAGGATTATATGTTTTCATCTAAAGAGTTCTATGGTTCAAGACCATGAGCATCTTCTTGAACGCTTCTAAAGATATAACATATCAATCTCAAGGAACATAAATGTATAATAACATTTAAAATCATAAACAATTCATAAGTTCGTTATCAAAAAGATAACTTTCAAAACACACAACCTTCATTCTTTATGGTTATCACCCATAAGTGAAGTACTCATATAAGAAACATTTCTTGCAGTAGGATATGATGCTTTTTAGTGTTTTCTTTAATGGTTACCACCAATTAATGAAGTACTATGATCAGAATCACTCATAAACAAAGTACTCGGACATGAAGCACTTAGAGTGGTACTCTGTGCATCTTCATTGTGTTTTAATGAATTGTCACAACACTTAAATGAAGTACTCGGAGAAGAAACTCTTCTCGTAGCAAGATATGATTCTTTGTAGAGTTTTCATTAAAGGTTACCACCCATAATTGAAGTACTCTAATCAAAACACTCCTCATAGTAGGATATGATGCTTTGCGTTTTTTCTTTAATGGTTACCATCTATAAATGAAGTACTGAGATAAGAAACACTTCTCGAAGTAGGATAAGATGCTTGGTGATGTTTTCACTAATGGTTACCACAAATAACTGAAGTACTCATCAGAATCACTTATAAACTAAGAACTCGGACATGAAACACTTAGAGTGGTACACTGTGCTTCTTCGTTTTGTTTTAATGAATTGTTACAACACTTAAATGAAGTACTCGTAGAAGAAACTATTCTCGTAGTAAGATATGATGCTTTGTAGAGTATTCATTTAAGGTTACCGCCCATAATAGAAGTACTCTAATCACAAAAACTCCTCGTAGTAGGATATGATGCTTTGCGGTGGTTTCTTTAATTGTTACTACCCATAAATGATGTACTGAGATAAGAAACATTTTTCTCAAAGTAGGATAAGATGCTTTATGGTGTTTTCTTTAATGGTTACCACCAATAAATGAAGTACTCTGATCAGAATCATTCATAAACTAAGTACTCGGACATGAAGTACTTAGAGTGGTACTCTACGCTTCTTTGTTTTCTTTTAGTGAATGGTTACAACACTTAAATGAAGTACTCGAAGAAGAAACTCTTTTCGTAGTTTGATATGATGCTTTGTGGAGTTTTCTTGAAAGGTTACCACTCATAAATGAAGTACTCGGATAAAAAACACCACTCATAGTAGCATTTGATGCTTTGCGGTGTTTTCTTTATGGTTATCACCGATAAATGAAGTACTCATATAAGAAACACTTGTTGCAGTAGGATATGATACTTTGTGATGTTTTCTTTAATGGTTACACAAATTAATGAAGTACTATGATCAGAATCACTCATAAACTAAGCCCTAAGACATGAAAAACTTAGAGTCGTACTATGTCCTTCTTCATTGTGTTTTTAATGAATGGTTACAAAAATTAAATGGAGTACCCGGAGAAGAAACTTTTCTCGTAGTAGGATATGATGCTTTGCTATGTTTTCTTTAATGGTTACCACCCATAAATGAAGTACTCAGATGAAAAACACTTCTCGTTGTAGGATAAGATGCTTTGTGATGTTTTCTTTAATGGTTACTACCAATAAATGAAGTACTCTAATCAGAATCACTCATAAACTAAGCACTCGGACATGAAGCACTTAGAGTGGTACTATGTGCTTCTTCGTTGGGTTTTAATGATTGATTACAACACTTAAATGAAGTACCCGGAGAAGAAACTCTTTTCGTAGTATGATATGATGCTTTGTGGAGTTTTCTTGAAAGGTTACCACTCATAAATGAAGTACTCTGACCAGAAACACTTCTTAGTAGGATATGATGCTTTGTGGTGTTCTCTTTAATGATTACCACCCATAAATGAAGTACACAGAGAAGAAACACTTCTCGCAGTAGGGTAAGATGATTTGTGGAGTTTTCTTTAATGGTTACCATCGATAAATGAATTGATCTGATCAGAATCACTCATAAATTAAGTACTCGGACATGAAAAACTTAGAGTGGTACTCTATGCATCTTCGTTGTGTTTTAGTGAATGGTTGCAACACTTAAATGAAGTACTCGGTGAAGAAATTCTTTTCGTAGTATGAGATGATGCTTTGTGGAGTTTTCTTGAAAGGTTACCACTTATAATTAAAGTACACAGATAAGAAACACTTCTGATATTAGGATATGACCCTTTGGGGTCCTCTCTTTAATGGTTACCACCCATAAATGATGTACTTAGATAAAAAAAAACACACCTCGCAATCGGATAAGATGCTTTGTAATGTTTTTTAAGGGTTACTACCAATAAATGAAGTGCTCAAATCAAATTCACTCATAAACTATGTACTCGGAAATGAAGCACTTAGAGTGGTACTTTGTACTTCTTCGTTGTGTTTAATTGAATGGTTACCATACTTAAATGAAGTACTCGGAGAAGAAACTCTTCTCGTAGTAAGATATGATGCTTAGAAGAGTTTTCTTGAAAGGTTACCACTCATAATTGAAGTACTCTGATCAGCAATAGTAGGATATGATGTTTTCTGGTGTTTTCATTAATGGTTACCACCAATAAATGAAGTACTCAGATAAGAAACACTTCTTACTGTAGGATAAGGTGCTTCATGATGTTTTCTTTAATGGTTACGACCAATAAAAGTAGTGAAGGATGTGTGTTTTGAAAGTTATTTTTTTTAATGAATTATGTATTGTTCATGATTTAAAATGTTATCATACATTTTTTGTTCCTTGAGATTAACATGTTATATCTTTAGAAGTGTTCAAGAAGATGTGCTTGATCTTGAACCATAGAACTCTTCAGATGAAAAACATGTAATCTTAAATATGTTCACAATCAAGATAATTTAGGAGGAACATTAATTATCGTATAAGATTGTCATGTCAATTAAAGTACATTGCAGTTCTATAAATGTTGATAAGTGATTATCATTTAATGACATGAATATATAAAATGTTTATTATATATTGAACATGACATAATTAGATGGAGCATTATATGGATTGTGTTTGTGTCATTAATGTTTCCATAGTGTTTTTTAATCTTAGATATGAGATGTATAGATTTTTCACATGAGAAGTTTATAATGTGATTATTATTTAAAAACTATCTCATGATAGGAATAAAATAGTAATTCATTATTTATGACTTGTGCGGGAAAAAATTATGTATCAATATTATCATTGTCCCTCAATTAATTTGAGTTATGATATTACTGGGCCCCTTGGTAAAGTGAAATTATATTGCATGCAATATAACTAATGTAGTTATAATTATAATTCACTTGAGAGATCAAGAAAAGAATATAATGCAAAAATGACACGATCCTATTTTGCATATCATTCATAATATCATGCGACAAGGATAGACACAAATTTAAGTGGATAGAAAAATAATAATTACTATGTGGTTTGGGTGACTATAATGTAATGATAGAACCTCTTATAGTCAATAATATAAAATATTTTATATTATATCCCAAGACGACATAGATCCTCTGTAAGGTCGCACCAAATGAATAGAAACAACAAGTGTTTTGCATTTTATATAATGTATTTCTTTTCAAGATATATGAAATAAAATACATGTGATAAAATGATAAAATAAAAATGTCATCATATGACATGCTTAGTCGATAAATAAATTTATGAGAATATGTGAGTATTATTTGATATAATGTTCGAAAAACGTTATAATAATAATATGAATATCACATATAGAATAATATAATTATATTATTGAATCGTAAATTTATTTATTTAAACTCATTGCAAGATATGATTAAAGAGTAACAAGAGAAGGCTATTACATTAGTGTAATTAATTCAAATTAGCACTAAATGTTGCCCTAGAGTTTGGCTATATAAAGAGATGTGTTTGAGGTGAAAAAATCAATTTTTTCTCTCTTTTGCTACAGTGCCGTGAATAGTGCCGCCCCTCCATCTCCCTCTCTTGTGTGAAGAAAAGAAACCATCTCTTCTCCTCTTTATCTCTTGCATAGTTTAGCAACCAAATAAACTAGTTTTTCCATTGAAGAATGAAGAGCTAGGTGGTTGGATCTAAGCTTTAAACCATACATCCATCTATCTAAGAGGTGTATTGGTTTGTTGTTTAGCTTCAAGGTGAACCAAGAGGTTGGAAGGTGCTTCCAAACCCGGTGAAGAAGACGACGGTTTTTCCAAGAGATCTAGAAGAGAAACCGATTTCTCTCTACCAAGAGATTTGACAATCTCTTTAGGTATAAATCTTTAACCTCTTGTGTAGATGATAAAAAAGATTACTAGTTATTTATTTCATGCACATGAGGTGCTTGATGAAATGATTATGTGTAGTTTGCTTGCTATTGTCATAAAATAAGGTAGATCTTGTGTATTGAGTCACATGGAGGAGAAAATTTTTAATTTTCTACCTCTTGAACTTACACATGAAATCCCAACAAGTAGTACTCTGATCAGAATCACTCATAAACTATGTACTCGGACATGAAACACTTAGAGTGGCACTCTATGCTTCTTCATTGTGTTTTAATGAATTGTTACAACACTTAAATGAAGTACTCGTAGAAGAAACTCTTCTCGTAGTAAAATATGATGCTTTGTAGAGTTTTCATTAAAGGTTATCACCCATAATTGAAGTACTCTAATCAGAAACACTCCTGATAGTAGGAAATGATGCTTTGCGATGTTTTCTTTAATGGTTACCACCCATAAATGAAGTATTGAGATAAGAAACACTTCTCGCAGTAGGATAAGATGCTTTGTGATGTTATCATTAATGGTTACCACAAATAACTGAAGTACTCTAATCAGAATCACTCATAAACTAAGTAGTCGGGAATGAAGAACTGGGAATCATACTCTATGCTTCTTTATTGTGTTTTAGTTAATGGTTACAACACTTTAATGAAGTACTCTATCCCATAGGATCACACCATATGAAAAATTAAAAGAAAATGTTGTAAAATAATCCTAATAATATTTAAAGTATATGCTGGAGAAATTTCGGACAGTTTTTTTAGGTAACTTTAAACAGGATTTTGAAAGGGCAAATCTCAACTATTTTGAATGTATATGAAAATTGAAGCCCTTTGAGTCTAGAATCTAATGACTCAAGTTTCAAGTCGTTTGTAATTACCTATAAAAAATTATGACATATTTAATACCGAAAGGCTGAAATTCAACCTGTAACTTATTGGCTGAAATTTGTCTCTCTCTCCCAATTCTTCTCTCATGTGTTGAGACAAAAACTTCATTAAGATTTCTAAAATTTTGAAGAAGGTTTTGAAACTTGGATTAAGGATCCACTTGTTGTTCTCTTACTAGTCTTAGAGATACAAGTGTTTCTTTAATCTTTCGGTGGATGTCTAAGGAGGCTTGACGGTTGACGAGCTAAGCACAACCACCAGAACAAGGCGCAGGGAATAAGAATTTGCTAAGCTAGACAACCCTACTTGATTTGATTTGGAGATCAAATCATAAGGTATAATATTATTCTCTAATTATTTAAGCAAATAAATATTGTCTTTACATTTATAATAGCTAGATCATTTGTTTTGAGATAAATAAAAAATTTGTTTTATTCCTTGCTTTCAAAGCATCAGAACTTTCAAAAACATATCTTGGAAGATACCGTAATTAACAACACATATTATTTGGAATATTTTATAATATATTCTCTCCATTTTTTTTCCAAATTATCATATTTACTGTTGTAAACACATGCTCAAAATTTTGTATTGTTCGAAACACAAGTTAGAAATATATCGGCAAAATAAGGTAACGTTTTCTGCCTCTGCGCAGGTCTCTTGCGGCCACAATAAATCTTCTTACGGCCGCAATTGACATGGATGCAAACTTGACAGAAAATCTGCCTAGTCTATTGCAGCCGCATAGAAGTGCTGAATTTCAGCAGATTCGTTCCCAAGTCTATCAAGATTCTTTGTGGCTGCAAAAGAGGCTCCTTCGACCGCAATACACTTGCAGATTTCACTGTTTTGCTTAGGCTTTGATCCAATTTAATTGGTTTTAGCCCAAACAATATTTCTAACTTTACAATAAAACTAGTATTAGTTTAATTAATCATAATCGATCCATCAATAACTATAATTAATTCACATTAAATTTCATATGTATTCGTATCCAAAATTTTAGTGAAATACGTATTATGACCTTGTATAAATTAATCACATTAATGTCATATCTTATATTACTCCTCGTAATATTAGTGATAATATGTGATATATTAATCATATAACACGTAGTCCAAACTTTATTTGTTGGATTTGACATCTCAATTCCAACAAATACAAGGCGTTATGTACCGACTCCTTCCACTAGCACCTTGTCTTTATTGCCCATAATTACATATCTTTCACTCTGTTGACTTTTGCTTGTAATTTGGATCGTAAGAAATTCCTATAAGTTGTTTGAAATATGAGGTGTAGAGTCCAAGTCAATCCACGAAAAATTATTAGGAACATCAACAAAATTTGATTCAAAAGTAACAAAAGTATATTTCATACCTGTCTTTTCAGACAATCCTTCCGAAAATGATCCATTTTACGACAAAATGACACTTTAATTTGTCCCCTTCTTTCATAAAGCTTGCATTAGAAGACACTTGAAGGACTTTCTCCTTCTTCTTAGTCTTAGCTTTTCCTGATTTAGCATTAGAAATCAACCCAGCTTCTAACTTTGAAAAATGAACAGTGTTAGGTTTCATTTCCTTAAGTCTTGCCTCTTCTTGAAAAAGTCTGCTAGTCAATTCATTCATGTTCCATTTCTTTTCTTGAGCATTATAGTTAATTTGGAACGGACTATATACATCATTAGGTAGAGAGTTCAAAATAAATTTAACTAGAAACCCTTCGTCAATTGCCATTCCCAAATTCTTAAGTTGTGCGGAGATAGATGTCATTTCTATGATATATGCATGCATAGTGCAACTACCATCATATTTCATAGTGATAAGTTTTTCCATAAGTGCACTAGCAAGCAACTTATCGGTTGTTTGTGAGTGTTTCTTGATGTTTGTTAGAAATTTTTTAGCGTTACCTGTTTTTGGAATAACAACATTAATGTTTTCATCAACCATCATTCGCAAAAACATAAGGCATAATATGTTACGATGTTTCTAGTCTGCCATAAGGGCTTTTATCTTCCTCGATGCTTTCATCAATTACATCATTGGGCTTGTCAAGCAATAATGTCATGTCCAAGTCCTCTGCTCCTAAGTGAAATTAAACTTGTTAATTCCATTCAACAAAATTAAGACCATCAAAGACTGTCACATATGATGCATGTGACTGCATCAAAGGTACATTAACTGTAATTTGTTTTTGAAAGAAAAAAGTAAGAAGATGAAACTAGAAGATCATATGAGAAGAGACATGATGCAATAATTTACAACTTCAGATTTTGGAGCAATAACTTAATTAATATATTTTAATTATCCTTTGGGATTTATTAAGATATATTAAACATAATGTTTTACTAGAAAATATTTTAATATGATAAATTTATTGTTTCAATTCATGTTGTTATCTTTGAGTAATGAACAATAGAGGAATAAATTATCAACTTAAGTTGCGTAAATTATGAGACTGCAATTAATCTTTGGGCAATTCATAAAAATATCATAGTCTACTAATTGGTTAATCATTAAATTAATATATGACATTTTTAATATCATATAATCTTAATAAATAATTAATTAATGTTTAATCTACGATTTTGAAAATATCACACTTTGATTTCTTTTAGGCTAAGGACACTTTAGTGTCTAGCAATACTGTCATAATTTAAAGTTATCGCAAATTTTAATTATAAATGATTAAAGAATATAATTATTATAATAATTCATAAAACAAATAACTTAATCGGGAGAAAATGAATTCCAAAACCAGTGTTTTGATACCACATGTAAGTAGACATTATTTTGCCTAACTACTTACATACAATCATTATCATGAGTACAACTAATCATACATGTAAGTAAATGTTATCGTACTCAACTACATAACAATCATTATCATGAGTACAACTAGTCATCTTTAAAATTTCAATAACGAAATTAAAAAAATAATAAAAGATCAAAGATTTAGAAATCAAAATCTCCACGTGCAAATCAACCAATGAGATTACATACATTTGGCCATGTTAAAGTGTAAAACAATACCTGAAACATTCATCGCAAACCGAAAGAAGAACTGTAAAATGATTTTTGTTCTCTTTCTCTTTGTAAGTAGTGATAACTTTTTCTTAATGAAATATCGATGAAGAGAGGATCAACCTTACTGTTAAAATTCGTCTATTATATTGTATGTCATTAAAGCAATATTTATAGGAGGAGATGCATCTGAAAACAAAATGATGCAATGTCACATTTTGATAGTGTCTTTTGAGTTAACCAATCAGTGCATTGAATTTAAGCCATACATTAGTCCATGCATTATTTCAATAAACATATTAATTAAGTCCTTTCAACGCACCCATTAGTTTTATTGTGGGCCACATCCACATAATTTTCTTACAAATACATAATTCAGGCTTCGATATATACATATGTACATGATTTACTACAACAAATATACAAATCATTAACCAAATCCATGTCGACAATATGCTCTTTTAAAAAAGAATGATGGTGACATAATAGTACATAATAGTTAACATAGCTCTTTTATATTAATAATAAATTATATCATAGTACCATATTTGACTTTGCCTTAACAATAAGATATTTGATGTTTATATACTTAAGTGCACCACTTTATTTATTTTTTTAGAGAAGAAAATATCATTCATATACAAAAAAGAATAATAAATTTACTCGCACTAATCTTGAGATATCATTGATCTATTGTATTTCTTTAAATCCAGACATGATTATGAGCTCACAAAACTTAAAATATCATGTGAGGCTCACTTTACTTCATATATAGATCATTTCACGGACATATCATACGTTCCTTGCCTTTTACAACAACAAAAAACAATGTTGTTTCATTGAAGTTTCTTTATCCGATTATCCATGAAAAATACTTAGTAACATAAATGACTCACACATAACATAATAAAGTGAATCAACCGTAAAAGAACTAATCATTAATCAACTAAACTGAAATATAATAAAACGCTAAAAGATATTACAGTTCTAACATAATGGTTCTCAATAATCAATTTATATCACCGTTGAGAATAAATAAATTGAATCATAAAAAGAATATTTAATAAATATAATGACAATTAAAATTGATAAAATTGACAACGTATTCTATTAAATGTAAAACATAATTGTGATAAAAATCACATAATTCCTTCTAATAACTAGGTAATCATAATTTAAATTTGGTAAAAATTTACAATAACCAATTATTAAAAGTAACATTATATGGTTTAACATTATACGTATGCAAATATATATAACAAACTTTTGTTGGACCGCTTGCTACATATATAAGTGCATCAGAAACCACAAAACAATTTCAAATATGACAACTAATAATATTCAAACTTATTATCCATTCATTACAATTAGTACACCTATAATATATGATTATTGTCTTTTTGTTGGATCAGCCAATAACAAAATATATGTCATATGTATATTTTGTGCAAAAGTTAGAAAATAAACTCCTAAAAATACATATTTTTATGAGATGAGACCTCAAAGAATTATTTTCTAAATTCTATCATAATAAAAGTATTCAAGCCTCCAAAATAAACATCCATAATGACTTCACATTGTCCGAAATAGTAAATTATTGGTCATATACTTATATTATATATCACTGGCGCCTTCTTTTGACAAATTATGTACAGGGTTCATAATTATTATATACTCTGGCGCCTTTTAAAATAATGCATTTATCCAATTAAATACAAATGAAAATTAGCACATTACTTAATTGCATCCAGTGAAATTAATTGAAAGGGGAAATATTACCCCGTAAATTGCACCCAGCGAATTAAGGGTCATAATCTTAATAGCATCTCAACCACCATTAGAGTATCACTCATGGTACATAGATCTATTAACTTGGTCGAACAAGTGAAACGAGTTAAAGCCAGGGAATTAATTTTACGTATATTTGACCATGGCCTTATTAAGCAATGATATTAACTCCGCGTGCAAACGCACTCCGCACATATACATGCGATAGAAAAATCATCACCACGCATTGAGTAGCGGAGGGTGCACGAAGAAAAATCAACGAAAAAAGAAATTGGCACTGTTGCGAATGAGAAACGGAGAAGCGGTGGCACCGTCTTCTTTACTAAAAGATGAAATACAGAGGATATGCGTCAACCATCCGAACAAATACACAGTGAACGGTAAAAGAAATCGGCAAAAAAAGTTTCCGCACTGTTACGAATGGACAGTACAAAACGTCAATCATACGAAGAAACACGAAGCTGCGCGAAATTTTTTTTGGCATTGTTCATTCGATGTTGCACAGTGGTATAGTTTAATTAATTAACTAATTGCATACGTTACTTGGCGTCGTTGGTTAGTGAAAGAAAATATTTGAAGAAATTGAATTAAAAGAAATTATGTGGTGAAATTGGTAGGCCTTAGCTGGAGGAGGCACGAAGGCAACATCGAAGTAAAAGAAAATCTACACTGTAAAAGCTGCAGTGCCAATAACAATAATTTTTTATATGGCACAATGATATAGTTAGATTTATTCATTATCTTCTATAATATCTAATAAAAAATCTAAGCAATTGATGCTTACATTTTTTTATCTTACTTTTCTCTATGACAAAAAATATTTCTCTCAATTGTAAAAATACTTCTTCAAACAAATATTATTAATGTAACTAAATAACATGAACACATAATATTGAATGCGTCGAATAATTCACAAAAATGTGATAAATGCAGAAATAATTGAGCAACACGGAAGTTAAATGATTTTTTTTTCATTCATAATATCTTTCATTGTTTGACACGAATACGATTACTAGTCAAACAAATATGTGAATTTGCACCCTACGAAAATTGCATACAGACTTACAAGATGATTCAATTCAATTGGCTTTTAACTAAATTAGTTAACAAGGCTTATGCTCATAATTAAATCATCGCCACAAAATTGCCGCCTGTTAATCATTTTTCAGGAAAATTTGTCCCAGGGAAAAATAAAAACGAAAAGAAATTTTGATAATTTGCAGTTCTCAACTCCAATCATGAATTTTGACACAAACCAATGCCACGGTACTTAATCATGGTACAGGGACTAATTGGTACACAAATCAATTAAAACATACAAGGAACACTTATTTGTATAGATCCAATTAAAGTATCAACGAAAAGCATTAATCAAGGTAAGCAAACCTAACGACTGCCAAAAAAAAATAGGATTTGTGCAATTAAAATTTTCAAACAAAGATTCAAAATTAACAATTTAATTATGAATCGTTATTAGATCTTATATAAAATTACGTTTGACTTCGATATCAAATGAAATTAAAATACTCTTAATTATTATTTATTTTACTGCTAAATTATAGTGCGAGAAAACGATACGTAATTCATATAAGATGACAAATCATAATTAAAAAGAATTCACCGTACTGAAGAGCAGAGATCGTTAAGCGGAAGCGTTAGTATCGATCTTCAAAGATTTTTCTCAGACATAATAATGGTAATTAGGCGTTTTTTCTCTTTTATGATTTTCTTTAGTGGATAAAATTATGACATATTGTATCGATCCATTTAACAAAAATGAGCCTTTTATAGTTTCGGAGGCAACATTTGGGATCAAGTACAGTGAATTTGATCATCAAAATTTTCCATCAAAATTCTAATGCATCATTTAGTAAATTCTTAAATGAAGTTGGCTCATAATAATTAGATAGGCCACATAAGTAATATTATAACAAATAATATTCTAACAATATTAAATTATATTGAATCCATCTTTTAAAATTTCTTTAATCATTGCATGTGCTTGTCTTTTAAAAACTTACTAGTTATTGTAACTTAGATAAAATTTGAGAACTTTGTTAGCATCTCACATTACACATATAATCATCATAATCCGCATGATTATGTTCTCTCTTTCCATTTGTTATGACCAGACTCATATTATATTTACATACTTCTATTATTGCTTTTATTTTGTATTATACTTCTATTATAATTTTTTTTTGAATAATAGGTGCAGTTTTGAATATATTATACTTCTATTATTACTTTATGTTTAAAGTTGGAAGAAACTTTTTAATGTTATACTCTCTGTTATTCCTTTTCTTTCAATTAACAAATTTGAAAATGATTTGAAGAGCCGGAATAAAGTATAGTTCTGAGCAAATTATTTAGTGTAGATTTGTTATTATGGACTAGAACAAATTTGATTCAAAGCTATTACAACCGTTCATTTTTTTATTGATAAGTCAAAATCACAATATAAAGAGAAGAAGAATAAGTGTTCTATGTTAGTTCGATCGTCGGATGAAAAGAAATGTACGACTCTCACTTTATATTGTCCATTGCAGAATCCACCAATTATTTATATTACTTGAATTTTTTTTGTAAATATATTTTTTGCAACATTGATTTGTGAAATTAGTGCGCATAAATTCTCACTCCACATAAATCTTACATAATAAAAATTAACAAATGATCAATATATAATAGGCTTAAGACCTAACGAGTGGCCTGAGTCGGTAGTGAAAATACAGCGACGAATGTTCTATCTAAAATTTAAAATTTCGGGGCATTCCGAGAATTGAACTCGGGACCTCTCGCACCCTAAGCGAGAATCATACCACTAGACCAAATGCCCTAAGTTGTCAACCTTCTCCAATTAGTTCTCTACTTCTTTCTAAACGTACAAAAAACCACGAAACTTGTGTTTATTGTACGGTGCTGGTGATTGACCCTCTCACTGACTGAGCAAACATTTAATGTAGCGTTACAGACTTACATTTCTATACTATCTTATATATATATATATATATAGAAATGCTATTATGCTTTGCAAAGCACGTGCTTTGAAATTGTGGATCATTGGATCTTCAATCATCATGTGTGCACGAATCACAGAGCGTGATTCAATGGTCCACAATTTCAAAGCACGTGCTTTGCAAAGCATAATATCATTTCTCTATATATATATATATATAATATATAATAAATCTTATAAAGCACCTAAGCACTGGATACGTCCATTTTTAAGATTATTTTGGTCTGACTTTTTTGCTTTACCAAAAATACCCCTCAGATCTTACGGCTTCAATTATATCTACCAAACGATCAACGACTGTAATTTATCCTTCTCCATTTTTTCAACATCTCCAGTAAAGCGGCGAGAGAGCAAATCGCCGCGTGTTCCTCTCCATCGCTACGCGTCTGTTTGCTTCTCGCCTTCTCCCTCCTATCTTCCCTCCCTCTCGAAAAAACAAATAGACATCACGCATGCCTCTTTCTCTCCTCTCACTCGCAAGCATTTCTCTCTCCTCTCACTCGCCGAGGAGTAAGCGTGTGCGAGCGAAGAGGCGAGGATAAGCCACGCGGAGGCGATGCCTCTTCTGACTCGCCACCAAACTTGAGTTCCAGAAAACCAAATCGAAATATTTAATGGCACCGTATTTTCGAGAATAATGGGTCCTTTTAATCAGATCGACTTTCCTTGCCCCTCTACACTTCCTTGCGCTCTGTATTGATGTCCTCGCCCTCTCTCCGCTCCGCCAAGAAAGATTATCACCAGATTTTGATGAACAAACAAGCAACGATAACTTACAGAGAGAGAGACTAGGGCTACTGAGATAGAATTCAAATTTGCGGTCAAATCAGGCTAAAATATGTGAGTTATAATCTAGGGTATAGGCAAAATAATATGGTGTTGGAAAATCATCCATAGTATGCAAAATAAAATCATCATCTATCATGTGATATTTAAAAAAACAAATTTGAGGTTCAACTTTTGCCCTCAAATTGCATTATACTCGAAGTTAAACTATGCACTGTATAGACTGGAGAAATATAAGCATTGAATATTCGAATGCAAACAATATATTATGTTTATCCAAAAAAACAAAAAATTAACGAATACATATTTCTTATCTTTATGCCAGTCAGGTCCGTACCAGCCTGATTTGATCGTTTACTTGAAATTTTGTTTGAACAGGGAGACCTAAAAGAAACTTCACTTCAAGTAGAAAAAGGCAAGAACCCAGGGCTTGAACACGCAGGTGAATTTCTCATCATTAGTTTCAGCTTTGCCTTTTTGGTTTAATTAAACCAAATAGATAGAAATTGACTTATGGCCCCTGGAGTGTGAGTGTGTGACCAGGGTGCACCAGCCAACGCATATGCCTCATGGGCTACTAGCATGGTTGTTAGGCTTAATGCTGGTGGATTATGTGCAAACAAGATGATGGTTGGATCTTGTGCTAAGTAACTTTTATTTTTGTATTTTTATTTCACTATTTTCCTAAATGTTGGTTATCCAGGTCTCTTTGGTAACTCACCTTTGGATTTTAATTTTTGGAAACAAAATGACACTTGTAACATGGATTGAGATATGGATTGCTTGGTAATATTTTACTTTAATTCATAGTTTCGAAAGTAAATTGCTTTATTCTGATATTATAGTTGTTTAATATTTATTAACCTTTAATTTGTTCTAATTTAGGCATACAACATTTGGTACACCGACACCCGCACCGGCCTACCCAGGACATGATATTTGCAGTTGCCAAATTTATTCAAAAAGGGGTATCATTTGTTAATTACTACACAATACTGAAAAAAGAAAACTGGAATGAAAATCTCATATATTGTTTAGTTTTTCCACTATATCTTCTTTTCTTCATGATGAGTTTACTTGCCAATTAGTTTTTAACATTTGCTGTTACTAATCTTTTCTATCAAGTTTTATGTTTTCACTTCTTGTTTTTGTTTGCTACAAACAATGTATATAAACTTTGAAAGTAAGCTGAAAATAAGCCTTTAACCTGTCTACTAATTTTCTGTTCTGTATTTAGGTGAGAGATGGAGGCCTACACCGCATTAGTAAAGTTGATGCGTGAAACAGGCCTTGATGCTTATAGGTTTTCTATCGGCAGCCTCGAATTACTCCAGGTATAATAGGTATGCTCAAAATGATAAGAACCTATAGAAAAAAAATCGGTAGTTTCGCAAAATGAAAGAATTTCTCAACACATGGTTCGCAACCTGTATTATTTGCATGTTTCTGTTAGAAACAAAATTTTAAAATCTCATTGTAATTTTCCTGTCATCATATGTTTCAAGTGCAATACCTTTTTTTTGGTTAAGTAATACTCTAGAAGCTGGCCAGTAACTGTAGATTTACTATTAAATAGACGCTAACAAGAGTAATTGAATGAATATACCTACTCAATACCCAAATTGTGAGAATTAGCCGAATTTCCATAATCCAGTCCAGAATCTTTATCTGGTGCTGCTTTGGTGCACATTTTGTGCCCAATCCAAGTTCAAAGCTCTATCAAAGTATCAATAAGGATTATACTTTCATATTGCTCTAAACCCTATTTCCAAAGAATATTATTTGCACCTTAAACTCAATATGGTTAGGTTCTAATTTGAGTTCAAATTTCAAAGAAAATGAGCTGTGTCGTTTTCTTTTTTATTCTCCAGATTCTAATATGGCATTTGGGCTCGTTTGTCTTCATATTTTTTGAATTATTAGCACCTTTCCAAGATAAAAAAAATTGAAAGTGCACATAATAAGCTTTCCAAAAAAGTATTTACTTGAGTCCCTAACTCTTTGTGGTTTGTTCTAAGGACTTATTGCAAAATTGTACTTTGATTCTTTTTCCAGCTTTGTTCCAGATTCTGGTACATCTTTTAATTTCATTTTTTCTTCAAAATTTTGAAATGTGAGTCTTTTCAAGATTATATCATCAATGTACACATGACAAGCTTTCCAAAAGATATTTATTTGAGTCCTAACACTTTATAATTTGTTGTAGAGACCTACTGTAAAGTTGCACTTTTATTCTTTTTCCAGACTTGCTATTTTGAACGAACTTTCGATTTTCTTTGAATTTTTGAATAACACTTGACAAATAAACTTGATGAACATGTTTAGGACGTTTTTCAGGTCATGTGGATTAGTTGGTTTGATGTGGAATCCACTGGACGACCCTCTGGTAATGTCCTTTTTACCGAGGGTCAAATCTGTCCCTTTTTGCAAGTTTTATGTTTTCTTTTCTTTAATTTGAATTATGTATTGATTTGTGTTTTGTTTGTCATTTGTCTTAGCTTTTTTAGTATTCACACTTGGAGTCACTAAACAAAATCCTAAGAGCCGAAACCGAAACCAATCTCCGCAACAACATTTTCATCTAAAAGAATGAACATGTTCATTTATATCCAAGTTGAATTATCATGCAAAGAGTGTGTGAGAAATGTGCTTAAAAATATGTTCTTCATGCATATTTAACCAAGGGTTGACTGATTCTCTATTTTCTGACAGCTGAATTTAAAAAATCATTTAAAAACATAGAATGTTCGGAACAATGCGAGACCTTTAGATTATCTTTCTAACATCATAAACCAAGTCTTGGTTAATTTTGCCAACGTTTCAGATTGTGTTTTGGACTCAGCAGCTAAAACAGTCAGCTGGACAACAACGAGACAGCCAAGGGTTTCGTTGCCTGCTATTCATATCATTGTACCAGAAGGGCAACATAGGTTTGATGCCTTCGAGGACCTGGTACAATGTGTCCATTGCATTATTGAGGTATTGGTACACTCACCCAAAGGATAAAATTGAAGAAAGATTATATTTAGCATCCTTGAGATTTTATTCTACTGACCGTTCAGTGATGCTAAATAAAAAAATTGTAAGTTTTGTATAGTGTTTCCAGACATTCATGTCCACCTGTTGTCAAATTTTGGGATCAAACAGGCTTACGGTTCGGCCTAGCAAAACAAACAAATTTCTGATAGCAAATAGGCTTATGGTACTTACCTTTGTATTGGCACCATACCAGCAGAAATTTTGGTGCCTTTGGCGGCCTGGCACAGGCAGCAATCAAATGATCATTTTACCTCTTGATGAAGTGAAAGATCACTAAAGCTTTAGATTTGACCCTCGTAAATCGTAGGAATTTTATCATTTTGGTCATGTGATAGCGAATAATCTCAAGTAATTGAATTTTCACCATATTTATGGACTTAAGGTAAATTTTGATTTGATCTGTCGGAAATATGATTAATGCTACCATTTATGAAGCTTGAGATTATTCTTTACCTCTAGACAAGGAATCTAATCATACCAAATCTAATTATATCAGTATCTGAATCCAATTAAATTTCTAAATAAGAAGAAAACAACTATTTTATATATCGCTTTTGAAAGTTTTAATTAAGTTCATCTAAGAAGTATGAGCCCTGAAATTTGAATATATTCGCAATCTAAATGAACCTACAATTTACTCTATCATAGATTTGAATAAAAAATAAATATTTAAGAGCTGGGATGCCATAGATAATGGTATTTACTCAATATTGTATTATTATGTTGTATCTAATATTATTATGTAGTATGTAATATAGATTTGATACTTTGGTAATGGAGAAATTGAAGAAAATGGACAGATTATGATGCGAGTTATAATACACATGCAGTTCATATATAGTCTACTCTGAAGAATCATTCAGCAAAAATGGAGTTTCAGTTCATATACGGTTCTGAAGAACAGTGAGGAAGCACGGAGATTTGACATCAAGATATTGCATATTCTTTTTCTCTTTTTTATTTCAAAACATACTTGTGGATCAAATTTCATATTATTAGTTCCAATTTTCGTATTTTGTTTTTTATTTAGATAGTGGAATTGCATAATTAAAGTCTATACTTGATATGTATAATTGCCGAAATTTGTACAATTATGATCAATACAATGAATAAATTTCAATACACAATTTGTTTGGTAATTCAAGCTATTATTGATCATAATGGCTTTGTCATGTAAGTTCAACAAGTCTCTCTTTATATTTAATTTATTTTAATTTGTTTACCAAATAACAAAATAATATAAACAAGTTATTTCAAAGCACACTTTGGTTTCAGATTTTTTTGCGTCATGTTGAAAATTTCTTACCTGGTTCTTTTCTTTCTATTTTTTTGCGTCATGTTGAAAATTGTTGAGAAAAATCACGAAATCATTTGATTTGAATTTCATAAATCTTGTGTAACAATTTTGTTATCTTAACGCTAAATTTTGAGAACTTGAATTATGACTTCCTACCAAAACGTGCAGTTCTAATGCAGTCATCTTTTTTATAGAAATTTTGCATTTGAAATTACATCACTGGAAGAGTTCCTTCGGGAACTTGAAGCAACTTGATGTTGTTTGTGTTAAATTTGAGCAAGTACCTTTTCAAACTAACATCTTAAAAAATGACTATGCAAATGGAAGGGACAAACATTTATCTTCTCTGCTACTTCGTCTCTCTTCTCTTCGTCTCTATCTTTTCTCCTCTCTGTTATCACCACAAATCAGGTTTGAATATTTTCTCCAATTTATGTTTTATGGAGAATCAATGACTTAAAATAGGAATCAATTTTAATTTCAAATTAGTCAAGGTGCACGCTCTATATTGATTAAGAACCCCAATAAACTGAAGTAAACCGTAAAAACATGGTTAACAACCCCATAATTCATCAAGAAAATGCTAGCCATACTTCAGTAATGAAAACATCTAAAAGTGGAGCGTGGAGCGTGACTACATGACGCAAGACGCATGACGCATGACGCAAGTCTGAGGACGCATGACCCATGACGCATGTCGCATGACGCAAGACGCATGACCCATGACACATGCCGCATGATGCATGACGCAAGCTGCCGCAAGCCGCATGACGCATGACGCAAGCCGCACAACGCATGATGCATGACGCATGACCCATGATGCCCGACGCGTGATGCAAGCTGCTACAAGTCGCATGACGCATGACGCAAGAAGCATGACGTGTGACACAAGACGCGTGACGCAAGACGCTGCAAGATGCATGACGCGTGACGCAAGTCACATGCCACATGATGCATGACGCATAATGATGCAAGATGTTGGAAGCCGTATGATGCATGACGCAAGACGCTGCAAGTCGCATGACGCATGACGCATGACGCATGACACATGACGTATTGACGCAAGACGCATGACACTGCACTGGTTAATATGCGGGCAACTTTTCGTCTACATTATTTTCTCTCGTTGCTGTGCACGGGTACGATTACTAGTTATATAAAAACGAAGTCTAATTTTGTCATTAATATTGATGTCAGAATTTTTTTTTTCATCTATGAACCAAATGAACAATCATAAACTTGACAAGACGTGCAGAATGGGGACACGGCAGCACAAATTCACCACGTCAAAATATATGCCAGAAAAAACACTCGCGTGAATCGTGTCACATTTCTTGATATACTTTCAGGTTTTAAACAATACCAAAGTCATCATTCATCCGTTCAGATTTTTACTTCCCGTAGCAGTGCACATTTTGGATTTGATTTTCTTCTCAGCTGACTGCTAGTTTTTTTTTTTCAATGAAACTGGATATATTAATCACTCAAAACAGCATTTTAGTTTGCATTTCTATAGTCTTCAAAATAAAGCATATGTAAATCATTTCTAGGACTATCCACTATTCTCAGTACATTTGTATGGTTTAATGCTTCCTTTGCTAAAAAATCAGCACACTTGTTTGCTTCCCTTGAGATGGCTTGGATGGTCACTTCCCAATCGCCCTGCTGCATCAATTCTAATATTTCAGCCACCAGTTGTTTTACACTAATCCTTGTGCCATTTGCCTGAGCTTCCTCAATCGCTTGTATGATCTCACTTGCGTCACATTCGACTATTAATTTGCGTATCCTTGCTTCCTGTGCTACTTGCAGACCTTTGAGAACTGCCCATAGCTCTGCTGACACATTGCTGCATATCCCCAAATATTGTGAAAATCCCCTGATCCATTGCCCCCTCTCATCTCGGATTACCCCTCCTATTGTTGCCTTGCTCGTTATCCTGCAAACTGCCCCATCTGTATTCAATTTCATCCATCCGCCTGGAGGTCTTTTCCACCTTCGTGTACAGTTTGTTCCATCTCCTCTTGCTGAGTTGAATCTCAAGCCATTTGCAATCGTATTTTCCTGTACCAGTCTTTTAATTGCCTATACCGAGTCTCCCTGCTCATACTCATCACTCTGGAATACTTTGTTATTGCGCATCTTCCACAGATACCACATGGTAAATGCTGCCGTGCTCATCCAATGTTTTCCTTCACCTGTTGCAAAGTTCTCCGATAGTATGGTCATCAACCAACTTTGTAAATCACATCTAAAAAATTGCTCATATTTGCAAGGTTTGATCAGCATTTGCCAAATAGCACTTGCCATTGTGCAGTCTCGTAGCAGGTGTAGGATGCTCTCTTCTTCAAGTTCACACATGGGACATGTCCCAGTTTCAGTTAAACCTATCTTCACTCGTCTTGTGTTTGTCATCAATGCCTCATGTTTAACAAGCCAAATGAATGTACGGACTCTCTGTGTTGTAGGTAGTCTCCAGATGCTCATCCAAGTAGCGTCTTCTCGACTTTCAGTGTTCCTCACCATTTTATATGCTGATCTTGTAGAGTACTTGCCATTGGCCGTACCGTTCCATATGATACCGTCTATCCCTGTTGTTGTTGTATTTGGTGGTACTGAGCAGTAAATTCTCTGTTTTATTTCAGTTGGAAAGTGTTGCACCATCGCTTCATTCCATTTTCCCCTGCCATCCACAAAATCTGCCACAGATACGTTCGGCCATTGTGCCTAGCATTATGTCGGTACAAGGTTTGAGAGTATTTCTCCTGACTCTACCCAACGGTCATGCCAAAATGAGGTGTCTCTACCATTTATCAGTTTCTTCTTGATGCATTGTAGTGTCTTGTCACGAATTGATATTATCCCTCTCCATTGTGCAGAGTCTGCACCAGTGGCCCTCAGGTATTCAGGTTCATCTTCTTTCACATATTTGGCTCGCAGCACTCGGGCCCACAGGGACTTGTTTTCTTTCAAAAACTGTCATAGTAATTTCATTAATAGAAGGTCATTTTGGTTGCGAGATTTTCTAAACCCCAATCCCTCCTCTTCCTTCGGTTTACACACTTTATCCCATGCTACTAAGTGAGTTTTCCTCTCTTCTCCCGAGCATCCCCAGATAAACCTTCTAATCTTTTGATCAATTCTGTCATAAATACCAGCATTGAGTTTGGATGATTGCATCACAAAATTGGGTAAGGCCGCTAAAATTGATTTAGCCAATGTTACTCTTCCAGCTAGTGCTAATTTTCTGACTTTCCACCCACTCAATCTCTTGTCTAGTTTCACTAGAATTTCCTCATTCTGTGCTGTAGTGCGTCTCCCTTGACTCAATTGCATTCCCAGATAGGTGCCAAGGCTTGTAGTCTGGTGGAAGCCCAACACACTGGTTATCTTTCTCTTTGTTGCACCCTCTATATTAGCCGAAAATAACACCCTTGTTTTGTTTGCGCTAATTTTCTGTCCCGAAGCCTCACAAAATTCATCAAGGGTCTGCTTCATGAGGTTAGCTTGCTGTACTGATGCCTCCCCCAAGATGAGCATATCATCCGCAAACAAAAGATGGGACAATTCTGGCCCCTTTCTCTTAAGCATCACCGGCTTCCACTCTTTTTGTCTCACCAGACTGCAAATTTTTTGGGCTAGTCTTTCCACACACAAAACAAACAAATATGGGGAGAGAGGGTCGCCCTGACGGATACCCCTCTCAGGTGAGAAGTTGTCTGTTCTTTCCCCGTTAATAATTATTCTTAGTCGGGCTGTGGTGATACATTTCATAATAATTTCCACCATCTTCCTTGGCAAACCCACATCTACCAGTGTTTCATGGATGAAATCCCATTTGATTCGGTCGTATGCTTTTTCCAAGTCCACCTTGATGACCATGAATTTTCTGCCTTTTCTCTTTGTATGAAACGAGTGCACAACCTCTTGTGCAATTAGTATGTTATCCACTATCTGTCTCCCTGGGACGAAACTAGTTTGTTCTTCCCCAATAAGGTCTGGTAGCAACAATTTCAGTCTTTGCACTATTATCTTCGTAATGAACTTGTAAGTTGAATTACAAAGTCCAATTGGTCTAAAATCTCGTATCGTCCTTGGTGGTGTTACCTTTGGGATTAGGCATAATAGTGTATCATTTGTTTCTTCCACATCTGCTTTGCCTTCAAATATATCAGTGATCCATGTAACTAGGTTGGTTTTTATAATCGACCATTGTTTTTGGTAGAAAATTGGCTGGACCCCGTCCGGACCTGGTGCTTTCAAGGCACCACTGGTGAAAACTGCATTTTTAACTTCATTCTCACATACTTTGTCTCCTATTCTTGCAAGCATGACTTCTGATATAGGTGGAAATGCACCTGACAGATAGTGTGTTGTGTGTTCCTCCTGATGGTCCATACTGAATAAATCATTGTAGTAATCATATGCTAGTTTTTGTATCTCTTCAGTATGAGATATTATTCCTCCCGTATGTGTAGATAGAGATTTAATCACCTGTTTTCTCCTTGTTGCTTTTGTCACGTCGTGGAAATATTTCGTGTTCCGATCTCCCTCCTGAATCCACTTACACCTCAACTTTTGTCTCCAAAGCACTTCTTCTTGTTCCAGCACCACACTCAGCTCTTCTTGCAGTTGTTTCTCCAGGGATACAAGGAATTGAGAGTGTCTTCGAGCAAGAGCCTCTTAGATGCCTTTAATTCTGGCAAATAGTCTTTTCTTTCGCCATGTTATATGCCCAAACACCTCAGCATTCCACTTTTGTGCTTTCTGCATTATCTCACATATTGCTTGGGGTGTAGTTTTGTTCTCTATCCAGTTTTGTTCCACAAATCTCGAAAATTCAGAATGCAAAAGCCAAGCTGCCTCAAATCTGGGTTGTCTTGGCTGCCGTTCTCTTTCTGAGTTGTATACAAGATGAATTAGCAGTGGGTTGTGATCCGACTGGCATTTAGGGAGATGCTCGATCACAGCTTGATGATGGTGATTTCTCCATTGATCATTAGCCAGCACCCTATCCAAACGTTCATATACCCCATCCCTGCTCCAAGTGAACAACGGGCCAATAAAACCCATGTCTTCCAGTCTACATCTCTGGGCCCAGTTTTGGAATTCGATACATTTCAGTTCTGATGCTCTCCCTCCACCTCTCTTCTCAGATATCTTCATGTATGTGTTCCAATCACCCGCTAGGCACCAAGGTTTGGTAATTGATGTCGCTATGTGTTCTAGCTCATTCCACATACCTCTTCTTTCAACAGCCCGAGGGCTGGCATACACAGCAGTGAGGAGAAAACAATCTCTATCAACAAAGGTCACCTCTGTATGCACAAACTGGTGGTGTGGTTTGATAACCTCTATATTGATCTCCTCATGCTGCCACAAAAGCCATATGCCACCTGAAAAGCCTCTAGTTTCCACCCGATATGATCGAGTGAAGCCCAAATTATCAATAACCTGCGTTGTTCGTTCTCCACTTATCCACGTTTCAACTAGAATGCATAGGTTTGGTCTATGCTTTGATCTCAGTTCCTTCAAACTCCTCTGTGTTTTCTTGTTACCTATTCCCCTTACATTCCACACTAACACTTTCTTGTTTTGTGTCATCATTAACCAAATACAAATGTAGCTGTACACCACCTCCATGTAACATTGGCAGCCTGCATAACTAGCTGTCTTTACATCTTTCCCCTCTAGATCCATTGTCTTGTTCGCATGCAGTACACTGGTCACTATTATTAGCACCAGTGCTTTCAGCTTCTGGACGTTCCCTGCCCCCCTGCACAATCTCCTCTAATGATTTCATACGAATGATTTGATTATTTCGAACAAAATCTCCAAATTCAGTTATGTCAGGTTTTCGTTTTCCAAGCTGTAATTGCACCGATCTTTCATTATTTTTGAGCTTAATCCCTTTTTTCCTACTACTTACTTTGAATCTAAATGTTTCCTCTGATTCAACTTCCTGTGCTGACACCCCCAATTCCCGCTCATTCTCTTTGTTTGCTTGTCTGCCTTCCTTTTGTGTCATCTTCTTATCTTTTTGTGCCTTGTCCAGTTGGTTCTCCACATTATTGTTGTGCTTAAGGATTCCTACTACATTCAATTGTTCCTCCTTTTCTGTTCTTATTGTTTTCCTATCAGGTCCTTGCTTCTCTGTTCCCTTCCTATGGTACACTTGTTCCAACTGGTTAGCCTTATTATTTCTATTATTTATCTCGTTTCTTTTCCATATCTTGTTAAATCCGAATATATCCTTTTCAGTTTCAGATCCCATAATATTTTGTGGTTCCTCTGTCTGGATGACCTCAACTTCTTCACTTTCTTGTATTTCCTCAAGACCAGCAAATCTTGATCCCTGGTTTGTATTCCTCTTGGTTGCCTCTTGTTGGGTTACATTTGCTGTCACTGGCTGCTCTACTCTCTTGTTTATTATAGCTCCTCTCCTCCTTGTTTGTACTTGGACCCTTTCACCCATGTCCCCTGAGTTTATTTCCTTTTGTTTTGCTTGGTCCTCCTTACTTCTATGCTGATTTGGTGCCTCTACTGATTCCTTTTGTGTCTGTTTTGGATCCCCTTTCTTGCTCAGATCACAAGCTGTTTTCAAATGCCCTAGCATCCCACAATTCATGCATACCAGATTGATGCCTTCATATTGTACCTTTTGCCATAGGTCATATGTTTCATCCCCATTCACTATCTTTAATTTAAATTGATCCACCAGAGGCCTTGTCAAGTCTATCTTAACTGCTACTCTGGCGTATTTGCCTCTGTTAACCTCACTGGTATTGATATCGACTTTAATGAAATCACCCACCCTGCTTGCGAGAACTTCAAGCATTTTACGGTTGTAACAGTACATAGGGAGGTCAGGGAATCTTACCCAAGCTGTCAAGTTAGAGACTACCTCTTTGTTGTCAAACTTTGGATCCCATGCTTGTACCAACAGATAAGTTCCCATTGCCATCCAGGGTCCCTCAAACATCACCCTTGTCCAATCTTTTTCTAGAGCAAACCTTACTAGAAAGCAGTCATTATTTAGATCAATGATCTGCCAGTTCCCTGTTGGTTTCCACAACAACATGATTATGTTCCTCAGTATGGTATAGCTCAGTTTCTTTCCAAATAATTTCACTACCACATACCTTTTCCATGGTTCTGATAGTTGTTTCACTACATGTTTTGATATTATCACCGAGTCGAATTTTCCTTCTGTTTTGATTTCAACCTCATCCATACTCCATGTAGATCTCTATTTACGGATAGCTATTTCACCTGCTCGGTTCAATGTGCTATCTGTCTTCTTCCATAGACTATCAGTTCCTGTAACCCTTTGTGCATATGATGAAAAGTCGGTTGGTGTTGTTTCATGGTTCTGTTTTTCTGTTGCGTTTTGTTGCAAGTTTTCTGCTTCAGCAAAGTCTTCGCACTCCATATGATCAGGGGATGCCAATACACCAACCATGGGTCGGTGGGGTTGTGTCTCCGGTTGGGCGGCCAGGTGGGTCGTCGTCAGGTCAGGTGGCGGCTGGCCAGAGGGTGCCGCCATCCACAAGGGGAAGGAATCGCCCGTTATAGGAAAAATCGCCTCAGAATCGCTTTCTTTTTTAGCTCTTTCCTAACCGAGGGTAGGGAGAAGCTGTAGTCAGCTGACTGGTAGTTTAGTTCACGTGTTCTTCTTTCTTCTCAGTTGTTTCCGAAAAAAGAAGGCAATAGAATCAAGGGAGATTTGGGTTCATGCCACCCCAAAGCTTCTAATTTAGAATTTTGCCACCTCATAATACACCCTTTGAAAAACATCACCTCAAACCACCATAATTTAGAGATTTGCCACAAATAGAACATTGTTATATATTTTTAATTCAATTATACTGTATTTACAAGATGTATTTCTTATATGACCAAATTGCCCTTAGTATGAATACAATTTTTATACGGCCCCATTGTCAGAGTGGTCTCTCTATCATCATCAACTAATTAGTTTCTTTTTATTCCAACCTCACTATTCTTCTCGACAAACCATAGAATCAGGCTCGAGCTCCGCCATTTTGTCGATCTCGACTTCCTCATGCATCGTCGTTCAGTAAATTAGGCTTGAGCTTCACTCAATCAATGTCGTCCAGTGCAGATCAATCAAGTGACATCCCCTTGCCGATTGTCTTTGTTTCTCAGATACTTGATCTCTTGTTTAATTCCTACTGCTATGTAACCAAAAACTCGAACTGGTACAGAGCAGTTCTACACCCGAACTGATACATATTCTAAAAGAGAACCAGAAAATCAGTTATAGCAGCACATATTTTTTCTTTATAATCCCCTTTATTATTTGGCATTTGTCATTTGTTTAATCATTTTTCTAATTTTCTTGTCAATCACTCATTTTCTTTATAAATCGAACTGTCGTTCCCTTTTTTATACTTTGCTAAGCCAATTTGAAAGTGGTTTGTTTATTCTTGTGTTCAGTTGAGCCTTGATTTTCCTTAGCATTTCAGCGATAAATGAGAATGAAGTAACAAAAGATATTGAATTAAATTGTCAGAATGAATTTCTCTTTGCCAAACAGTAGCATTATGAGGACAAATCCATCTACCCGGCTTCAGAATTCTTCTCTGAAAAGGCGTGAGCATCCTTCCCTTCAAATTATAATGTAATCAGTTCAATTTGGCTACTGTGTATAAGCAGTTCAATTTGCCCCAATCTGCTGATGGGGATTTTGTCAGAAGAAGGTTGAAAAGAACGACGTTGGGAATCCATGAGACTAACCCGTTTCATGAGAGGTCCATTGATCGAAGGAGGTGCATAGAGAACAGTGAAGTAGAAGAACAACGTGGATGAACGACAAGCGAGACAGGATGAGGGTTCAGCATAATCAGTATGGATCAACCCCTTTGATTTTCGTTTGATTTGATTCGATTAAGGGTATTTTGGTCATAAGAATTGATTTGAATTATTTTTATTCAGAAATTTCTTTTTTTACAGTAATCGGGGCAAATTTCTTAATAATAGAGATTTGAAGTGGCATTTTTCAAAGAATGTATTATGAGGTGGCAAAATTTTAATTTAGGAGTTTTGAGATGGCATGAACACAAATCTCCTTAGAATCAATTAGGGATTTGATTTTCTCTTAAGAATCTGTTCGGCTTCTTTTCATCTGTCACTGTGCAGATGAGAAAATTAAAATTTTGTGAGATTGAATTTTTATTTTTTCATTTGCACAGGAAGATGGAAAGGAGCCGAACAAGCTTTTAGTATAAGCCTAACAGAAAGAAATCACAAGCTAAGGTCGCTGATGTGTGCTGTCTAGCTTTACCCCTCCAATTTCCAAAATCAACTTCAACTGAAGTATCGGTTATAGATTACTGCACAAATGCGAATCAATTTCGATTTTTCTTCTGTTTTCATATAGGTGGAAAATCGGCGGGTCTGGTGGGTTCGTGTTCGGATCGGACGGGTCGGGTCAGTTTGACTTCAAAAGATTATTTGTCGAGTTTCGGGTCTTTCGGGTTCGAGTCGGGTCGAGTTTCAATTATCTAGTTTCAGATATTTCTCGGGTTTCGGATCTTCGGGTTCAGATTGGGTCGGGTTTTAATTATCTAGTTTCAGGTATTTCTCAGGTTTCGGGTATTTCAGGTTTGAATCGGGTCGGATTTCAATTATCTCATATCGGGTTTTTTTGGGTTTCGGGTCTTTCGAGTTTGAATCGACTTAAAAAAGATTATCGGGTCAAGGGTCTGATCAAATCTGGTATGGTCGAGTCGGGTCTCGGGTCATCTTGCGTTGGCATTTGTCAGGTCTTTCTCGAGTTTCGAGCCTTCCGAATTCAAGTCGAATTTTCATCATGTCATTCGGTTTCGAACCGTTTGAGTTTGGATGTGCTTGAATTTTGGATTCTCTTATTGCAAGTCATCTTGATTTTCAGTTTATTCAAATTTGATCACTTTCATATCTGTAGTTTATTTATATTGCACCTAAAATGCTAAAATCAAGAATAAAACTCCAACTCATGTCAATAGTTTACTTTAGCTCTATTTAGTTGTATGTTTTAATTTGGATGACTAATCTCATGTAATAATTCATAATTTTAATTTTTAATCTCCAGTGCAGTGGTTGAGGATACGTGCAAAAGAAAAATTGATAATCATACGTATAGATAAGTAGTTAAATAGGGAATTTTTCATTAAGATTCGATACCATGAAATATGTACATACAAAAAGCGGATGAAATTGAAGAACAAAATATAATCTCTTTTATTTTGATAATCGAAATAAATTTTATCTCATGGAACGATAAATTTAATTTTTTATCCATGGCAGAATCCACCAATATTTTTATCTCATTATGAATAAGATGTTGTCTGTTTTATCGTGTATATGTTGTTCGTAAATTAAACTCTATATCTCATTTGATCATGAAAGTATATATCATACGTGTTGCTCGTGTCATGTGTATGTCATGAAAATTAAGATGAAAGGCTAATTTCAAATACTTTTTACGAATTATTCTAAAATTTACTCAAATAAATAAATAAGAAAAAAAGTTGCATAGGAGAAACTTGTGATGACTTAAATTATAATATATTATTAAAATTGTTGGATAATCATTGTAATCTGATATCTCTTATTTTATTATATGTTGTTGTGCATAGTGACAATAAAATGTCTTGATATTTTATGTTATTCTTACAAATTAAAAAAATATATGAATCTCTTTAATTGATGTCTGAAAATAAAAAGATTCGTAATATGATTATGATATGTCTAAGATTTCTGATATTCATATTATATGATTACAAGATCGTTGAATTAAGGTTTCTAATATTCATATTTGTGATTATATTCATATATGAAAGGAATAATATATAATGAATTTTGATTTGGGTATCACCCAATCACTTTTGATGTACATAGAGGTAATTTAATTTAATTTGTAGATGAATTTTAGTGCATGAAATATGCACTAAGGTTTTCATTGATGCTGAAACTCAAAAATTGAAATTCGAAAAACAACTAATTTTGATTTAATTTGATGGATTTTAACTTTCACTAGATAAATTTAATTGTGAAACTAAACTAATATACTAGTTTGTATGCAAATATTATTATTTAATATTTTACTTATTGAGAGTAATGTAGACTAATGCGCTTCTTCAAAGATCCCATTTGTGCCGGTGAAAATAAATAAAAAAAAACCTATTTAGGTTGTTGAACAGAAATAATAAGTGTTAATATGAAGCTGAACTACTGCAATGCATTTAGATATAACAGATTCCTGTTCCACCAAACAAATCCTTGTAATAAACTAATAATCTGCGCAACAGCTGAAACATCAACTCTTTTCAAGTTCACTGCCATCTTATATACACTTGAGATTTACATTCCTGGCCCCCCAATTAAGATCCTAAGCTAAAACAAATAAATAACTACCGTCTAAAAGGCAAACCAAGGCTGAGTTCAAGATCTACGCCTTGCTTCCCATCTCCCTTCTTCAATCCAAGTGCAATGTTCTCAACTTCTGTAGGAAATAATTCCAAGCATCCATTTAATTCTTTCATCTGCCTGCCATTACCCATCTCCGTATCTCCGCCCTCATCTGTCACAGAACACAAGTTCTCTTTGGGTTCTCCTTCCAAGGGCATCTCCTCACCATCCCCCTCTATTTGCACTTCAGATTTGATTGACAAGTTGGGGACTCTTTGTTTTCCAGAGTTGTCATATGTCTGTGATATTCTAGTTTCTCCAACATTTGTATCTGAATCCTTGCGTTTGAAAACACCCCACAAGTAATGTTTGCACTGATACCCTACACAAGCCAATATATCAATTAATAATATTACTAGATCGAACAGGTGAATTGTAACCGACCAGAACATAACAAACAGTTCATAACATGCAGATAATTACTTTCTCTTAATCAGCACATTTACCAAGCTATACTGGTCTACATTAGTTCTATAAATCAATTATGCAGGCATTTCTGTTCGTCTTGAAATAAAAAAAATAGAATAATTAAAATCAGTAATAAGAACATGAATGCATCTGGTCAAATTGGAAAAACCCATGTCAATGTTAAATCTCTCTTACTCTTGTAATTTTCATGCAACAAATTAGAAGGGAAGATGAGCAATTCAGCAAAATCCAATACTACTTTCAACATCATATCGCACCTAATAACCTCTTGCACAAGCTGATCTACCATCTTTTCCACCCTATATATATACAAAACAGTCAAACTTCATCACCATAATTTATAAAATCCAATTCTGTGAAGGAAACATATTTTTGTTTCTCAAAGAGTTTCAAGTATATATTCTTACAAACACTCAATGAGCAACAGAGCAACTCAAATGAAAAAAAAATATATACGGTTAGTGAAAAATCTGCTCATACCTTGAATCAGGTGGGAAGAAAGTAAGGGCAATATGGTCATCAGTTGGAGGAGACATTTTGAAACTTCTTGGCCATGCATGAGACCTTGAAACCATAGTTAGTCGGATGACCTGTGGCAAGAACTTTGTGGCGTTCCATGCTTTCTCACCTGCTTTGGGAGAGAAGCGTGCTATCAAGGGGCCATATGCTTGTCCACAAATCTTGAACCACCCCCTGTCAAGAACAATGCAAGAATTTAAGCCAGATAAATGCAAGAAGAATCTTCATATAATGAACCATCAAAACCTTAAAATTTCATGAACACGAGACCTATAATGAAAAATGATATCGTGCAGTCAACTTTCTACAATATGTAATATAATACAATTCAAAATTAGAACACAGCAATTGAATTGTCAAATAGACCTCAACTATTTCAATTGATTGTTTAAAATCAATTTGAACATCTTCCATGTTATAGCTCATGAAACTTGATATATCTATCATTTTGAACTACTACTGTTTGACAAACACAATCACAAAATAATTATCAAATTTAAAAAAATAACAATTTGCAAATGTATTCCTATAATGACAAACGAGTTAAATACCAAAATTTGGAGACAATTTCTATATTATTGATCAAGTGCCAACAAAGAAAAATCATTAATTAAAATGGCTCAACAAAACTTTACAAAATCTCAAAATTTGTATGGAATCCAAACGTATTTATTTATTATGCATTCATCGTCCTTGAAACAACGATACGTTTGCACAACTCCAATAATCCAATATTTTGTAGGAAAGCATGTTAGCATTTTGTCAAATAAATGAAATTTCAATATTGCACTATCTAAAGGTTTTTCTTCTTTCGAATTCGCATAAAATTCATTTGGTGTGTTTTATGTGCATCCAAATAACAATGTTATTGTAATAATCATTTGACATTACAAAAAAGTTGGATTAACGCCCAAAGAATTGTGATCAACAAAAGGAACTTCCAAAATCTAGAGAATTATTCTAGGCAAAGACTAAATCAGATCCTAATGTTTTATAAATCGAGAGAAAGCTAACAAACCTCCAAATGATGGGCATTTCCAAAATACAATGAAATTCACTTGGAGACCTTATCGAGTCATTAAGATGGACTATCAAAGGTAAGCCACTAGTCCATTGTAATAAACCATCCTTGCTCGTGGCCTTTGTTGTCATCTCGCCATTGGTGTTTTGTAAGACTAAATCAACTTTAAAAAATTTCATTTTATTATGTTTCGAGGAAACTTCTGCTTCTTTCAATGACTTGACCGCCACATTATCATCCTCATTCTCCTTGTCTAAAATTATGAACTCATGCATGTCGTCACTATACTTGTTCTTCTCAAGATCTAGAGTGATCCTCTTTCTTAGGATGGTAATCTTCCTTTCCATCGTAGAGTCATTTGACAATTCATCATCTTCATGTGCTAAAATTAATATTCTTCTACGACCATTAGGTTGTGGAGAGTCATCTCTTGATTCATCATCTTCGTCTAACAAAATTAATTTTCTTCTACCATCGTTAGGCTTTGAACGTTCAAAAGGTTGTGGAGAGTCATCTCTTGATTCATCATCTCTGAAGGAATCATGGTATGCTTCCAAAGGAAGCTTAACGGATGTTATGGATCTCTTTCTAGTATTTCCCCATTCCTTTATCTCATGCTCATGAGATTTTATGGATCTCCTTTTAGTATTTCCACATTCTGTTATCTCATACTCATGAGAATTTATGGATCTCCTTTTACTTCCTCGTGCATTTTCATGCTCATGAGCATTTATGGATCTTGTTTTAGTAGTTCCCCATCCCTTTATCTCATGCTCATGAGAATTTATGGATCTCATTTTACTTCCTCGTGCATTATCATGCTCATGAGCATTTATGGATCTCATTTTAGTAGTTCCCCATCCCCTTATCTCATGCTCATGAGCATGCACATCATCGCCAGATAAATCATTATTGATAATGCTATTTTCTTTGTCTGATAAATTGACAGCACTGTTTGATATCTTCAAATGTTGAACACGCTCCACCTTGCTAGTCCTAAAATTGCAATCTTCACATGACCACTCGGGATCCTCATCTAGTTCTGGAATGGTGTTCAAACAATACCTAACATAATTAGGAATTTGTTACATTTCAACTAAATAATTGATCTTAATTTATTAACATCATAATATAATTTAATCTAGAAGATACAATAATCCTCAGAATATGAAAATATAAAGATTTATATTTAATTAGAAAACTAATTTACCCTACGCAAAATAAGGTTACATGCAAAATCTAATATCAATAATAATAGAACATACTGATGTCGAGCGGCTTTATTGCACAAACAACAATATATGAGAAGACATGAATAACCAACATCTCCACATTGTTGACAAACTATTGCCTACAACCAAGACAAAAAGTAAGAATTATTACACCTTGTGTTATTGCTTTTTATTGAAAAAAACTAACGTCTACATCTAGTTTAATTCTGTTCAACAAAAATTGAACCTACATCATATATAAACAAAAACTATCACTACCAATTACAATTTAATATTGAGAGTCATGTGACCAAAAACTAAATAAAAGTAGATAAAATAACAAATGTGCAAAGGAGAAATTTGCAAAATTTTGATCAATATAGGTTTTGTAAGTACTCTCAAGTTGGCAATAAAATGAAAGGAATAGAATGAGAAGCAAGAAATAAAGAAATTAAGAATGAGAACAAATTTTAAGAGGGTTCCAATGTTACAAGTTATTGGTGCTAAAATATCACAAAAACTCACATTTTGACTTATATTTCAAACTTTAAATCCAAATAGTTGATCTTCATATTAAGGAGTAATGCGCCAATGTAAATAACTTTAATATTTTGTGATCACTTTAAGATTTAAGAACTTGAAAGATGTAGTTAATTATTATTGGTTTATTTCAATACATTGATCTCTTTACCAATTGATCTTTCAAGGAATTGGAAAGAATGGAATGAGAAAGATAATAAATTGGAAAAATGGTGGTCCAAAATTTGACCAAGTAATCTTTTTCCCTACTAAGAATATTTACAAATTAATCTTAAATTCTCGTACTATTGAGAATATTAACTCTTAAGAACAATATAAGCAAAACATGCATCATTTTATTATTCTCTAATTAGAGTGTGAATATTAACACATAAGAACAAAATAAGCAAAAAGTGCCTTACTTTAGTCTTCGCTCATTATGGTGTGTTCAAAGTAATTTAAAAAATTCCTCTTTCCTATCTCCCATTCTCTCCATTCATTTTACACAGAACCAATCTTATGGGCGTGCTTCAAAGGGTGGAAATTGTGCTCCAAGCACTAATTTAGAAGATAAGGTGAGAAAAGAGGTTACTTCTCTTCTTTTCTCTACCTTCTCTTATGAGACCTTCAATATTTTTATTTAGATAGCACACAACTTAAGAGTAAGTGATACAAGATATCAATCGATGTTGTAAAATACAAATATGTGAATGCATAAGCAATTTAATATGTGGATATATAATAATGAGCGAGAATACGATACTTCACAAAACACCAAACAACTAATACTTTGCCTCTGTATCTCCAGTTTCAAAGTCTAGACTTCCAATCCAATCTGTTGAACTTAATCTTTATATTAAAATCTCCTTGAAGAACGACTTTTATATTTATTAAAACTTTTTACTATCTATGAAAGAGGGTGAAAAATTTGTTAATCTAACAATTTTTTAACCATCAAAATTTGAAAGATTTTCCATTTCTATAAAATAGTAAAAATTTCAAAAAATATATAATTTGATCTAGATTTTAATATTAAGATCAATTTCTACAGTCTATATTTGTTATTTGGACTTCGAAATTAAAAATAAGAAAATCAAGTACCATTTATTTGATGCTTTGTGAAGTACAATAACTTCTGAGAACAGAGCTATGTACAACCAATGGGCAAACACCTCCCTGAATTTTTTTTTCAACATATACCTTGTATATTTATATAATTTGCCAATTATTTTTGAAAAATATACATATAATTTGAATTTTTTAAAATGTGTCTAACAATTATAGATTTGTCCCTAACTGACGAAAATCATGACGCCTCTACCATAGCCACACTCAGGGGGCTGATGTAGGCTATACCAAAGGGGCAAGTGCACTCCCTGGAAAAAAGATTTGCAAAATTATTTAATGTATTTCTACTTGTCAATTTTTTTTGTAAAATAATCATGTATATTTAAAAATATGTGTTATTTTGTCTTCCTGAAAAAATTATAGATCTTACCCCGACAGAATTATTAAATCCGCTCCTAACCACTCCTAACCACACTCATATAATAATATATTGGCATATGAGAATACATAATCATTTGACATGCAAATACGCAGTGTAAGCATAAGCAATCGCATAGGCAACAGACACGTGAGAAAGAAAAAAGTATTTCCAAGATAATATTTCTTTTATAGGAGAACAAAACAAGATTTGGAGCTCCTTAATGACTGAGTTTCATTTGCTTGTTCTTCTTTCGAACGAGTCAAAAGGTTCAGAAAAATTGTTCCCCTCTCAATTATGTCATTGCAACTAATTTTTTGAAGTTTTAAGCAAAACCTCAAGAAGAAATCAATGAGATACCATACAATATGAATGACGGTCTAAATAGTTGCAATCAGAAACCCCCAAGCCGACAAAGAAGCAAAAAATTCAACAATACTTTGAGAAAAACAAAATTAAAAGAGAACAAATGTATTACTGGAACACAAAGCGTACCATTTTAAGTTGTGGCGAGAACTCTAACGATGCAACACCAATACTTTTTTCTTATCGCAAGTCCCCGGTTAATGGAGCAGGGGCGAATGAGGACTGACGGCTGAGTGAACAAAAAGGAAGAAACCCTAACAGATCTAATACACAACAGATCTAATACACATGCGGAGGATTATATAGATACAAGCGATTTAAGGCCGCGTGTGGTATGTACATTAGGGTTTTAAATAAGACTAAAATAATATGTACAATACATCATCATTCGTATTATGCGATTATGCATGTTGAATTTGCTTAATAAATTGAGATTTAAGTTTATCAATAAATTCTTCATATTTAAATCTTGTAGGAAATCAGATTTTGTGATTTTTTTTAGAGCTTTCTTGCTACTTTTTAAATATTTTTTAAAAATAGCTCAGAAATTGCACTTTTGTAGTATTAAATCTGGATTGTTCTTAAAAAATATTTAAAAAATAGCAAGTAACTCTAAAAATCACGAAATTTGATTTTCTACAATATTTTGATATGACAAATTTATTGAGCAACTTAAATCTTTATTTATTGAGCTATATATATGCATAGTACGGAAGGTGGTGTATTATGCAAATTATTTTAGTCTTGCTCTTTAAATCTCATTGAGAATAATGTTTCGTGGATATGTATATTAGAGTTTTAAATCTTATTTTATATATTCACTACGAAATATTGCGTCACTATTTATTTTCACAGTAGAATGAAAAGTGTTTTCACTATTCACTGCTACAGTAAAATCACTGTAAAGTTTTTGCAATTTTTTTACAGTTACTTTTTTTTAATTATTTAAATGGTTTATTATAATTTTATTATTATAATACAAAAGTTTAAAATTTAATTTTTTCGCACGGAGCGCGAGTCGTACGCCTAGTTGAGAATAATGTTTCGTGGTATGTATATTAGGGGTTTTAAATCTCATTGATATCACATTTGGTAACGATTATTGATATCGATGTTATTATGCACATCTAGTTAATTTACTATGCATATTATTTGAGTTATTATGCATGTTATTTTTGTACTGAAAAAATTATTATGCATGTTAACAAAATAATGTGCATAATAACTCAAATAACATGCATAACTATTTCAGTACAAAAAATAGCATGCATAACTATTTTAATACAAAAATAACATGCACAACTTTTAACCGCCTTCTTACATATTTTTCACTAAAAGATCAAAACAATTAATATTATGCTTTGTTTATTCTGCTTTGTTTGCTATGTCAGTTTCACTGCATATATTTATATTTAAGTTTAAAGTCTTTATATTTAAATTCACAACTACACTGCTAGAAAATTTCTAATATAAAGACTTATAGCATAATTGTTGAAAAAGTCTTTATATTAGAATAATAAAATTTATATATTATTATTTGTAAGTCTTTATATTTAAATTTATTGAAAAAAAACTACTGCAAAATTTTCTAATATAAAGACTTACATCAAAAAAATCAAGACTTCAGTCCTAAATATATATGCAGGGAAGCGGACAGAGCAGAGCGAAATTGGAGCGGGTGTAAAAATTGCAAATCTTTATATTAGAACAATAAAGTTTATATATTATTGCACGAAAGTCTTTATATTTAAATTTGCTGAAAAATAACTGAAAAATGTCTAATATAAAGACTTGCAGCAAAAAAATAAACACTTGCAGTAATACAAAGATTTGGATGCGACAGGACGAACATAACATTTTTGTTGCAAATTTAAATATAAAGACTTCAGACCTAAATATAAAAACATACAAGAGAACGGAGAGAGCGAACAAAGCAAAGCATTAACTGCTTCTGTCTTCTAGCGAAGACGTGAGAGAAGAACGGTTAAGAAAGACTATTAGCATCAATCTTTTTGACAAATCAATTGAATAGAAAAAATGATATGCAGATGAAAATTCCTAACAGATCTAATGCACATGCGGATTATTATATAGAACACCAAGAGATTTGAGGCAGCGGTGTGGTATATATATTTGGCTTTTAGACTTTTAGTCCACTCAATAAATTAGTCAAAGAAACAAATATATAGATTTTACATCAACATTTATTATTTTCGGTAAAAGTACGAGAAACTATGTGTTATTGTGGATTTTAATTTTCCAATTGAATTTTAAAATGCTCGAGATAATGTTTAAAATAACTAAATCGATATTTCCAATTATCTGTGAAATATAGGTATTCGAATTGTGAAGTATCTATTATTATTTGATTATGTTATATATAGGACAGCAAACGAATCGTACTCGAACGAACTAGCTTGTGTTTGAGTTTGATTTGAAATCAATTTTGAACTAGTTTGATTTGAAATAGAACAAGTTTCGAACGAACTATGTGAAGTTTGAATTTGATTTTATACTGATTTGAATCGAACTCGAACTAATTACGAACATATTTTTTGCCGCTCAACCGGAAAGTTGTAAAAGGAGATGACGAAGATGAGGAATATTATCTAATTGAAGATGGTGAAGAATAGGATGTTGGCAATAGAGATAGTGTGTGTGAATTAACTATAGAGTATCTGAATGAAGATGAGGATGCTGACATTAAAGATGCATAAACTAATTATCTCTAATGAAAATGAAGGTGACGTAGATAATGTAGTTGAGAAAGAGAGAGAAAAATATCAACAACATTTGAACTATATAGTTTGCGAACAACATTCGAACGAACTGTGTCAAGTTTGAGTTTGATTTGATACTAATTTGAATGAACTCGTAGCACATACTACATAGATATCAATAGTCTCGATATCATCTAACAGTTCAGATCTCTCAAGATTCGAACTGTTTTAGTTCACGAACAGTTTCGAACGAACTGATCCTAGTTTGATTCAAAATCATTTCGAACTAGTTTGATTCGATTTGAAACTAATTTCGAACTGAAATCAAACGAACTAATTTCGAACTTTTCTCGAATCGAACTCGAACGAATTACGAACTAGGAATCTTTCTTACAGCCCTAGTTATATAATATTTAATAATTAAAATTATTTTGTTATACTATATCATTAGTAGGGTTATGGTGGTTGATCAAGCACATCTCTATGGTGTTTGGCCATTAGATCTCACATATAACCGATTCAAATACTATCAAAATTTTCTTGGATACAATTTTTTCTATTTTTAGATTTTTTTTTTGTACCAAAATATTTTTCGAATTTGTCGATTTGCAAAACTTAAGTTTTCTTTGAAGTGTTTATGCTAGATTTTCAATTCAAGGAAAAAGGAGAAGAAGACTCAAAGAAAAGAAGAAGCTCAAGATATCAAAGCGCGAAGCATTCAAGCTATATTATGCTAGGTTAACTTTACTTGAGGTTCTAATATTTTGAATCAATAAAATTGGGTCAAAATAAGCAAGATTGATATTTTACCAACACAATATTATATAACGGTGTATAACGTTATATAACAAAGTACCAACTCATACAGCTCTCAGAAAATTTCCTATAACGTTATACAACAGTATATATTGCGTTGTAGGAATTTAGCCTGTTGTAACGTTCATTTTTCAAAATATCTTAAATCGTTATATAAATAATTGCATCATTGTATAATGAAGTAGGAAATTCAAATTAATGCAACGGCTACATTTCTAACAAATTCTGTTTTATGACTTTTCTGTTCTAAAATGTTGTATAACGTTATAACGAATTAAACGAAATTGATTTTTCTACAAGGTGTTTCAATCTCTATTTAAAGGATATTTTCTCCGCTTGTGATTCACCTCCCCCACTTGACTGGACTGGTCATTAGTATGTAGGTATGTTAATTTGATCTCCATCAGAGCGACAAAAGGGATCATTTTGTACTTGTGCATAACACGATAATACCTAAGATTATTGATTGTACCCTCTGATGCATCATGTTGGCTAGTATTATTGGTTAATATGAAATTAACGGAGAAATTTCTAGAGTTCTTTGTCAAAGCCTTTAAATAGACTTTAAATTGTGATTAAGAAATCGTGACGCTTCGTTAGTTTCATGATTAAACACATTTTTAATTAGGTTTCAAGTTATCATTTATATATTGCATGACAAATGTCATAATCCTTGAGTTTCATAGAATCATTAATCAACCCAAAGGAAGATAATGATCATCATGATTGATTGTCATGACAGTTAATTGTCAAGCATAAGATTAGTAATAAGTGTGGCGATGAATAAGGTTCTCAGATGATCAGTTACCTGATCAATGGAAGAATAATAGATTTTGAATTTTGTGTCATTTATATTGTCGAATTCTATTCGCAATAAAAGGAAATATAATAGTACAATTAAAGTCACATATAAAATCTATGATATGAAATCTAAAGTACTGTAACATAAGGTAACATATATTGAAATACCTACTAATGGCAACTTATTAAACCATAAAATGCTTTGGATGTATATTTAAAATTTTAAGGTATATGAGTATGTTCAAACAAATTTAAACTCTTTAATAATCATGAATTATTAAAGATAGTCAAATTGAACATAAGGAATATGAATTGTCATTTTAAATATGTATGAATTCCACTAAAGATATTATTACAAACATACAAAACACAAATAATTGAGATATTATATAAAGACACTAAATTCTTTGAGGATATAGAGTTTGTGTGGGGGGGAGGGGGGAGATATGATAAGAGATAAGATTTTAAAGATTGAAGATTTTTCTCATCAAGCAACACCGAATATCAAATATCCGAAGTGCTTCGGGAGATTTTTCTAAACTTATGAGTAAGGAATTTGAGATGTCTATGATGGAAGAGCTCACCTTCTTTCTTGGACTACAAATCAAGCAAAGAGAAGAAGGGATCTTCATCAACCAATCAAGTATGCTAAATAATTGGTTAAACGCTTAGGTGTGGAAGAAAGCAAGCCAATGAAAACTTCCATAGCAACCAACATTCGACTTGAAATTGATGAATGTGGAAAACCGATAGAATCTCACTTTATCGAGCAATCATCGAGAGCCTCCTTTATCTAACCGCAAGTAGACCCGACATCATATTTATCATATGTCTATGCGCACGGTTCCAAGCATCTCCAAGAGAATCACACATGGTAGCCGTTAAGAGGATCATACGATATGTTAAAGGTACAATTAACTTGGGAATATGGTACGGTAGAACCACCAAACTTGACTTGATAGGATACACCGATGAGTCTTTAGTATCTTGATATAGTAAAAAGCAAACATCGGTTGCTTTCTCTACGACTGAAGCAAAGTATATATAGTCGCCGGTAGTTGTTGCACTCAAATTCTATGGATGGTTCAAACTCTTAAGGATTATGATTTTAATTTCATCAAGATACCAATTATGTGTGATAATACTAGCACCATTATGATGTCTAAGAATCCAATTGCCCATGCTAGAACCAAGCACATAGACATTAGGCACCAGTTTCTTAAAGACCATGTGGAGAAGGGAAGTATAAAACTTGTATATATTGTTACTAAAAATTAAATTGCGGATATTTTTACAAAATCTCTTGATATTAACCTCTTGTTAAAACCAAGGTAATATTTAAATTAGGAATGATTGAGATAGCAAATTAATATGCCTCTTGATGATGTTGCTCTCTTTTCCCTTATTCTCAATTGGAAAATCTTATGAATTGTGCATTATTTGCAAATCTTATTTCATTAAGGGGGAGTAATATAAAATTGTTTGACTTGTATGAATATATATATATGTTAAATTCAGAGGGAGCTTAATTGTTTGAGCTTTTTGCCATTATTTGCAAAAAGGGGGAGAAATGAAGATGTGCAAAATTTGATATGCACATCTCAAATAGGTTTTGCAAATTGCCAAAAGGGAGAGTTTGTTGGATTAAACTCATCTCTTGTTTGATAATTTGCAAAATAATTAAAGTACTAACCTTGCACATGAGTTTTGGTGAAGATGCATGTTTAAACAGGTACATACCAATGTCAAACATGCTTAAACATGCCCTGGACAAGTCAAGACATGCTCAAGTCATCAAGGGAAGACTTCAATGTGCAAAACAGAGCACAACGGTACCATAACGCTTCAAGACTCGTTATAACGAGTCACCAAGGCATTATAAAGAGTACCCAAGACATCATAATACCTCAAGAGGAGCGAGAAGCAACAGGAGCTTGGAGTTTCCCAAAGCCAGCGTTACTATAACGCTTGAGGAAAACATCACAACGGGTCACCACCCGTTATAACGAGTGAGCAAAGCGTTATAACATGTTCCTGAAGAATTAGACCACAAGACAGCTTCACAGGGGTAAATCTGGTAGAAGTCCAAGGCATTATAACGCCTTGCCCAAGGCATTATGGAGGTGTTGTAACGCCAAGAAGAGTTTTGAAGGATCCAAGATCCCAAGAAGTGCTCAGCCTATATAAAAGATGCAGAAACGAACTAGCAATTAAGGAAATCATTCCTACAATCTTCCTAGAGTCAAATTGAGCACAACAAAAAACCTAATTCAAGTCTTCTCCAGCTACCTAACCTAGAGCAGTAGGATAGCTACTATTCTCTTATTATTTATTCAAGAAAAAATCCTTAGCTAGTTTTTAGCCTTGGGTGCATCACATTTATGTTGTCAAGTGGTGCATCCCTGTCCTTGATTGTATTGTCAATCAGACCTTTTTACCGTGTAGTGTGGTGTTGCCCCATACATTGGTCTAGCAAAAGAAGATTGACTTGCTTGTGTAGAAGAAGTCAAAGACCGACTTCGCACTTTGTAAAAGAATGCTCGTTTATAGTGAATTCGGTCTAGAAGGAACATTTAGTTTCGAGAGACCCGTGGACGTAGGCCTAATTTGATTTGAAAGGCCGAACTACGTTACATAACGTGTTCTCTTATTCTCTATTGCTCTCTCTTCACTCTCTCTCTCTCTCTTTATTACTTTTCTCTTTATTAATTTGTGATTTGCTTAATTACTTCTTGAAATTGCTCAATTAAGGTCTAAAAGCTTTTAAATTTGAAATTGTTGATTGAAAACGCTTCTGCCTAGTGAATTGACCTTAGTCTTGTGCTTTAAGCCCTAACCCTAATTATAACAATAACTGCTTGGAAGGATCCGTCTTTGCTATCTCTCGAGTTTTGAGGAGGATATATTAGGTTTATTGGTCTTTGTTGGGAGGAGGTTCTTCCGTTTCTTTAGCTATCTGGGTTGCTCAATTTACAGATGCCACTAGAGACCCGTCCCACACTCACGTGAGTCTTGTCGATCCATTTGGGGACACTTCCCTTAATTTTTCACCGTCAGGCGCACGCCCCATCATCAAGATTTTTGATCTAGGGGTTACGATGATAATATTTTGCTCACTGCATTTCTGGCTTGGTGGTTATGTTATTTTGTGGTGCCATGCGAGGAGCCAGGCATTTTGAGGCCATCCGTCTTCTTTGTGACTGCCTATATTTCTTTGGGGAGGAGATTTCCTTGGCTGTCCCCGCTTTGGCTTTTTTATATTCTTCTTTGAGGAGATTGACCACTGTACGAGATCCATCTCACTCAGGACATTCCATATCTCTTCATCTACTTGGAGGCTGATTGTATTTGAGGTGGCCAGAGTTATACTTCTTCACTTGTGATGAGGATTTGGCGAGCCAACTGCATGTTTTGATCAGACTTGCAGGGCCGAGCCCTCGTACATTACAGATGCCACTAGAGACCCGTCCCACACTCACGCGAGTCTTGTCGATCCATTTGGGGACACTTCCCTTAATTTTTCACCGTCAGACGCACGCCCCATCGTCGAGATTTTTGATCTTGGGGTTACGATGATAATATTTTGCTCACTGCATTTCTGGCTTGGTGGTTATGTTATTTCATGGTGCCATGCGGGAGCCAGGCATTTTGAGGCCGTCCGTCTTCTTTGTGACTGCCTATATTTCTTTGGGGGGGAGATTTCCTTGGCTGTCCCCGCTTTGGCTTTTTTATATTCTTCTTTGAGGAGATTGACCACTGTAGGGGATCCCTCTCACTCAGGACATTCCATATCTCTTCATCTACTTGGAGGCTGATTGTATTTGAGGTGGCCAGAGTTATACTCCTTCACTTGTGATGAGGATTTGGCGAGCCAACTGCATGTTTTGATCAGACTTGCATGGTCGAGCCCTCGGACATTACTAAGGCCGAGGAACATAGTTTATTTTGGTTGAGCCAAGGGCACTGCTTGATTCTCCAGCTCGTTCATTTTCTCCTATTTACGGGATCGTTGCCCGAGAGGTTGTTGATGAGTCGAACCAGGGCATTTTGAGATCACCTAATATTTTGGACTTCATGATTAGTATTCGCTTTGGCTGGCTGGCCCTTCGCATGAGAGACAGATTTATTTTGGAGCCTTATGTGCCGCACTGATGTGCTCATCAGTTTGGCTTTGATCAGGGGAATCCTGAGGATATGACTCGCCTTCTTAATGCTTTGATGGATGAGATCGAGTTTGAGGCCTAATGAGATCGGTTATTTCGGGTTGGACCGGCCTCAAATTCTGCATTGCTGAGTTAGGGAGGAATGTCAAGTTTGACATACTTTACGAGCGCAAGCATGTAGAGCGCATTAGTGCCATTTTGATGGAAAAGACTGCTCATGATCTGGCAGCCAAGACTTTGTCTCCTTGATGAGCGTGCAGTCCTTTGCGGGCTCCACCCCTGAGAGATTCATCACATATGGCTCCATCGGGTTTCGCAGATGTGACAGCCGATATTCTATTTCTAATGCAAGTATGTTCCCTTTTGACTTTGGATTTCTTTCTTTCTTAATTTGGTCTTAGTGGTTTTGTTGACTTGTGTTTTGGTTTCAGCCACTGCTCAGCCCCATATAGCTTTACGGGACCCGGCTGATACAACAGCTAGGGATATGGTTGTGCCTGATCCAGCGTCAGATATTCTCGTTGTTGGAGTTCCAGAGGAGGTTTCGGATGACGAGGTGACTGAGGAGCCGGTCGGTGAGCCTACACCTATGGCTGATTATCCTTCAGTGCCTGTTTCATCTCTTTCTCCTTCGGGTATGTTCCCTTTCTTTATCTTTGTCCACTTTTATGATGGTTTCACATTTATGGTGGCTTTAGATTTTTTGCTTTAGGATTTTTTTATTTGGGTTGGGGCACTAAACACTTGGGCATGCACTTTTGCTCTGTTGGATTTTCATACACCAACATCGCACATGTTTTTGGCATTTGGGACCGTTGATTTGGATCAGGACTCTAGACACTGGGCCTTCACTTTTGCTCTGCTGGCTTTTCACACACCAACATTGCATATGTTTTGGCACTTGGGGCCTTTGATTTGGATTGGGGCACTAAACACTTGGACCTCCATTTTTGCTCTGCTGGCTCTTCACACACAAATATTCCACATGTTTTGGCACCTAGGACCTTTGATTTGGGTTAGGGCACTAAAGACTTGGACCTCCACTTTTGCTCTACTGACTTTTCACAAACCTATATCGCACATGTTTTGGCACTTAGGGCCTTTAATTTGGGTTGGGGCACTAAACACTTGGGCCTCCACTTTTGCTCTGCTAGCTTTTCACACACCAACATCACACATGTTTTGGCACTTGGGCCTTTGATTGGATTGGGGCACTAAACACTTGGGCCTCCCTTTTGCTCTGCTGGCTTTTTAGACACCAACATTGCACATGTTTCAGTGGTTGGTAGAAGTACGAGATGCCTTGCTGCGATTGCAGAATGTGTCGATGCTCAAATATCATCCATTTAGATAGGATTTTTATCAGATAAGGTTTTTAAGTGTATGAAGATGATTGTATGGAATCATGGGGTTACTTTAGTTTTGTTATTGTGTTTAGATTTACTCAAAGGGTAGGGCGTTGTTTTGACATATTGTTGGGTTTTAGATAGTATAGGGATATAGATAGTGATAGTGAGTACAAAATGTCAATTATTGTTGTTTGGGTCTTGTATGCTTCGTTTTTGTTAAGAAAATGAAGTGGTTGGCGAAGGAGATTTGGCTTCCTTGCGGGTGGCGATAGCCACCAGAAGGTTGCATCTAAGTTGTGTGGTTTCAAATATGCGCCTGCTTAAGTGAGTAAGCGCAATTTCGAGGCGCTTGGAGTGCTCTTCGTGTGAGAGAAACTCAATTTCAACATCTTGGTTATATATTTCTGTTATTTCACTTGAGAGGTCGCGGGACACTTGAAGGACAATTTCTGGATGATTTTTCCATTTGTTTTCTTCGTCATATGCGAGGATGCTGTAAACATGAATCCCCTTGGTTTTGTGTTCAATGACAATTTTGGAGTATAGAGAGGAAGGCTCACTCCTCATCCCTAATGTACTTAGGTTGGGAAAGTCCATGCATATGAACGTTCGCCTGTTCTTTGATTTGGCATCTTGTGTTTCTTTTAGAGTCTTTGTTTTCCATTTCAACATTGACCATGTATGATACATGGTTCACATTGGTTGATACATGTCGAGCGGGAGGATTTTGCCGCACCTTGTCATTGAGCATGATTTTGTCCTTTTGTAGCTTTGTTCTACCCAGTCCTTGAAGACGTAGCAATCCTCAATAGAATGCCCAAGGTCTTGGTGGTATTTGCAAAAATTTGGTTCATTTTCTTTGGCTATATCTTCTGGTCTTTTACTTTCAGGTAGTTGCAATCCACATTTGAGGGCCGGGTTGAAGAGTTTGGACACATATTTCCTTTTGAATAAGTAGGGTTTGTTCATGAGTTCTTTGAGAGACGGTCTTTTGCCTCTCATATCGTCATTTGTGGGATTTTTGGTTTCGATTTGATTTGTAGATGGGCTAGTACTTTTGGTGAACATGCCTTTTGACTCGGCTTTCCCGCCACGGCTATAGTTGTTGCTTCTGTAGGAGTAGTCATTTGAGGACATGTTGCTCTCCAAGTAGTGTGCCTTGTTGATAAGGTCACGTTATGTTTGGATGTTAGTCATTTTGAGGTAGGGGCCATCTTGCCTCCTATGTTCTTGATGAGCATTTCGACTGCCGCGCTTTCTGAACAGTTTGCTCACATTTGATGTTGAGACTTCTCCATCTGTTGATGTAGTCAACCATGGTCTCATTTATTTTGGGCATGGTGATGAAGAGATCGGTCAAGGTGATTTTGTTCTCGACCACAACAAATTTGGCCCGGAATGCATCTGCCATGTCATCCCAGCATATGATGCTTCCTTCTTCCAAGGAGTTGTACCATGTGAAGGCAACCCCTCGTAAACTTTGAGAGAATTAGCGCAAGAGCAATGCTTCGTTGTACGTCGTATCTCAACAGGTTGATTTGAAGTAAGTCAGGTGTTCATCGGGTGTCACTTTGGATCCTTCGCCCGTGAACTCTTTAAAATTTGGCGCCATATAGTGTGGCGGAAATGGTTTATTATCGAAGTGGGCGGGGTATGGCCTTCTCGTCTTTCACTAATAATGTTCATCACAAAATGAGGCGCAAACTAAACAAAATAGTTGTTCAGATTAGTTGAAACATGTGTTCATACTAGATATTTCAAATATGGTGTGCACTTGAAAACATATATGGTATACAAAATACTTTCACTAATAACATTCATCACAAAATATGACGTAGACTAAATAAAAAATGTGTCCAAATAAAGAGGTATTCATACTAGTTGTTTCAAGCATGTCGTGCACTTAAAATCATGTATGATATACAAAATACTTTCACTAATAATGTTCATCACAGAATGGTGTGTCGACTAAATAAAAATATATTCAGATTAGTTAAAATATGTGTTCATACTAATTGTTCTAAGTACGTTATTGAAAACATGTATGATGTACAAAATATTAAAAACTAATAATGCTAATTAGAGAAATAGGTGTTTAGATTAGTTGAAACAGATGCTCATATTAGCTATTTCAAATATGTTGTGCACTTGAAAACATATATGCTATATAAAATACTTTCACTAATAATGTTCTTCACAAAATGAGGCGTAGACTAAATAAAAAAAGTTATTCAGATTAGTTGAAAGATGTGTTCATACTAATTATTTCAAGTATGTTGTGCACTTGAAAACATGTATGAAATGCAAAATACTCTCACTAATAATGTTCATCACATAATGGGACATAAACTAAATAAACTACGTGTTCAAATTAGTTGAAACATGTGTTCATATTAAAACAAGTGTATGTATTAGATATTGTACATCTGTTGTATAATTTGCATTGTGTGGTAATTAATATCACGTGAATGATATGTTAACTAAACACACCAGGTGTTTATACTACTAAAACAAGTATTTATATTAGATGCACATCTATATTTTCATATTTCTCCTTCTCTTTCTTTCTTTTGTGAAAAAAAACAGATATGCTGAATACAAAAGAAATTCAGAGGCAGTCTCAAGGTCTCATGAAAAAACACGTCTCGCACTGCTTTTACTTTTGTCGTTTGTCGTCTTTCATTTTCGTTCTCAGATCTGTCGCCACTTCAAACATCATCTTCATGTATAACGATCGTCGTTTTGACCGTTTTCTCATCGTTTCTAGTAATATCTCATTGAAGAGAAGATAAAAAAGAGAAAAGAAAGAAAAAATGAAGACAAGGGATGCAGTTGAAAGAGAAAAAAATATTAAAAAATAAGACAAAAAAGAAAAGAAATATAGTAAACCAAGGTTGGGAGAATAAATTTTTTTTTTTTTTGTGTTCCTATCTATCGGTGCTCTCATTGTGTAAAATTTATAAATTTATAGATAATAGACAGACCACCATAGGTCAAGCATGATTCAATTAATCAGCAATGCACCTCTACTAATAACCTATTTTTTATTTACCTGACCACTTCTACTACCAATGATTAATGTTGACATGATTGATTTTTAGAGGTTTATGGAATATTATTATTTTGTTAAAATTAACTTTAATAAGGTTCAGTTATAAGATAATAGATGGTGCAAATTTTATGTTCCGTAAAAGAACATCACTAGAGAAGAGAAAAGCAGTAGAATCAATAAATCATACAGACCAACAATAATAATTGTAGGACAAAAGCCGAAATTCCAAAATTAAGATCAAGAAGGTATATACAAACATCTTTACAAATACACTAAATCTTCCCTACATGTTAAAACATACTCAGCAGGAAATGATTGAACCGAATTTCTTACATACTAGTTAGGCCATAGCTGGTTCGGCATGGGTATGTAAGGGAGGAGTATGGTTTTGGTAATTTCTAATCTTATCATGCTAAGTCGAGCTTCTATAATCAGTCAGCCTCAGCTAATCAAAGGGAGAAAGAATATAAATTTGGTGCCAACCAGGGTCCAATCAGCATCAGGTCGAATTTCAACAGTTACATACAAGAAGAGACCAAACCAAGACTACTGTTACATACAATCAGCATCAGGGTCCAATCAGCATCAGCCAGACCTTTTATTGTGCCTGCTGTACTTCAGAAACCATAAACCAAGACTGCTGTTACCCTCCTCTTCTAAACTTCAAGAGGGAACAATTTTGTGCTCGGACCTGATATGAGAGGATCGTACTGATGATGCTGATGAGACTCGATCTGATCCACCACGAACATCATATTTCTCATATACCTTTTGTCGGTTCTCAGACCACCATAGCTCTGCTTGGTTCTCTCCAAATCTTCTTCGGCTATATACAAAATAAGATTTTTTGGATTGAATTAATGAAACATACTCTGTAATATATCTATATAGAATGGAAATTACAAGAGTACCTACCTTGGTCAAGTTCTCTATAATATACCTAAAAGTTCATTTCTCCACAACCAACTTGTAATGAATTCTTTTGAAGGAAATTGGGAAACTAGAGGCATATTGTCTGCTAGATGTTTTGTAGAGTTCCAAGTGATATTTTGAGGTTTAGTAAGGCAGAATGCAAGGAAATGCTCATAACTAGCCCATTCATTTAAACATTCCCATTTTAAAGTCGCAATTACTTGAATAAGTTTTGGAACAAACCTACTGGTCATTCATTTTCAAACATAATCAATAGAGAGAGAGAGAGTATTTGATTTTTTTCTTTTCAATTACCTAAAACGAACCCGTTTCAGATCACGAGTACCATCACGAAAGGCCACAAGAGTTATGTAAACACCAGGCTCATACTGTTCAATCCATTCCTTCTCTTCTTGGTTGCTTGAAGCAAGCAAGCTCTGGGCTCGCAACCCATTATCGCCATTCCTACCCAATTCTGATACCTTCTTAGCATCATCGTTAGCAATATCCTCTCTGCCCTTTCCACACCCTTCTTTACTTGTTTCATTCAGCGAATTATCTTGATTTGAAGTACTATTCCTCAGCTCTTGAGATACAGTGGTGTTATTCAGTGTTTGTGTTGGTTTTGACTCCGCCTTTTCAAAGGTACCTTGAGGCATTTTCTCAGCCATTTCTTTTAACTGTCAACAGATACAAAAAACAACTATAATTAAAAAAAAAAAAGAAGAATCGTAATAGATACAATATATCATAAAGAGGACAAATCACTTTATGCCACTAGGACTAGGTAATTTGCAGTAGGCAGATTTATTTATCCTTTTGTAATTATTGAAGAAAACAGCCTTCAATAAAGTAAACATATTGTTAAACATCTATTTTCTTTTCATTCTCTTTTTGCATTAAGTTATTTTATTGTTGCCAATTTTCCGGATATAGCCGCAGCATATCAATTGTAAGTAGGAGGGATTTTCCAACCTGTGATGTTAGGGTTTTTATGACTTCTTTAGCTGCCTTTGATTTAGCTGATTCCTCTTCTGCAAGGGCAGTTGCATCACGAGCTTGCTTTGTGAGTTTTTGCAGCTCCACTTCCTGTGACTCACACTGTTTTTTGAGATTCTCAACCTAACAATAGAGATACCCACAGAAACTAAAAGTGACTAATAAAGTTAAAAAATGCACCAATAACTAGCCACTGGACCATAATGTGTTTTATTTTGCCTTTTAATTCATGGCACACCTTCAGCTGTGGCAGGCTGGCCTAGCATGCAAATTATTTCTTACTTTAAAAAGAGGAGGGTAACTCTGCCTATGTTTTACATAGGCGGTCCCAAGTCCGGAAAAGAGGAGGGTTGTGATAGGCTTGGCGAGCCAACATAAAAATTCAGCCAATCTTATGGAAATGAAATCCAATATGGGCTTAATAGCCATACCCCAACTTGTTTGGGACAAAAGGCTTTGTTGTTGTTGTTGGGAGGGTTCCCACAAACTTTTGATGCCACAAAAATGCTACGAGTCCACTTTTTGTGTAAATTTACAATATTAATCCAAATGTAAGTTCATATAGTTGATCTTGTTTATTTTCATGAGAGATCCATGCACACAAAATTTATATTTGAAGTTCATTTCATACTAGATCAAGTGGTCAATAAATGAATGAATGTAGTTAACTATGATTGATTAGTTCGAATACATTCATTTTCGTCACCTTTTCCTGCATAAAATGAACTTAAAAAAGTATATAACTTTACATGGATTTTGATTCATGATTTGAAATAACATCAACTGTTTTGATTTGATATTTAGGTTTCAACTTCTGAGATATAAATAAAAAAAAGTGAGCTTGTGGCAATTTTGTGGCACCCAGAACTTGTGGCATTAGAAACCTCCTCTTCTCATCTGAAATGACCATATAGTGATAATGCACAATTCCAAGGAGCAAAAACATTTAAGGTGTAGCTCCATCTCATGTTTCTACATAGTTTTGCATTGTTTGATAGTTTATGAGTTTTTCATCATCTCCTTGAAAGGCAAGGAAGGAAAGATATGACCAACAAACCTGAGCCTGGAGTCTCCGAACCTCTTCACTTAACAACTCGTTTGCTTTTCTGAGACCATCCATCGACCCTTTAGGGAAAGAGAACCCACGGGTCAAGGGACCTGGTGTTAGAGACCGTGGAGGGCTTGGTCTCCTGGAAAAAGGTGAGACGGGTCTTGACCCATGAACTCGTAAACCAAAATTGCCTGCTTTCTTATACCCCCATTTTGAATCAACCTCACTGTTCAAAGCCACATCTCTTATTTGCACCAAAGGAAAAGAATCCATCTTAGTTTTTTCCACTTCAAAATTATTGGATGGATTGAAGCCTCTTTCAGTATTCAACATTACATAACAGGGGTCACATACTCGATATGGCTTGCTTGGATTTGGTGCATGGGTTGCCCTAAAAGACTTTCTTGAGCTACAATTGTTGCAGTGTGGCCTCTTGCAATTATGGCATATGTGTTTCTTTCTTGTGAATCCAAAAGGCTGCCTACAACTGGTGCACTGAGCTTGTTCCAGAACTGATACCCGTTTGCTCTGACAAATAGCAACTGTGAAACTGGCCCCACATGCAACAGTTCTGATGGTTTTGTCCCTCAAGCCCTCGATTACGGTAGGTACCTTCTTGTCCTCAGCATCTCCATGCCCTAATCTGCCATTAGCGCCTTTCCCCCATGTGAAAACCTCGCCTTTACTTGTTAATACTGCCACATGGTAAGAACCACAGGCAACTTCCTTTACCGATTCACCAATAAGTGCATCTCCAACGAGGCAGGGGTACCTCCCGTCAGATTGACGGTTGCCAAGCTGTCCATAAACCGAACTTCCCATCGTGAAAACCTCACCTGATGATGTCAGACCGACTGTCAAACTATGGCCACAAGAAACCCTGATAAAGTTGTTCTCTATCAAGGAAGGCACACAAGTAGGCTTAAGCCGTGGTTCTTTATCTCCATGACCGAGTCGGTACTTGTCACCATCACCCCAAGTAAAGAGTTTTCCTGAATCACCACCTTCTGTGAGTTGACTTGTTGAAACTTGTACTGCAGCTGCCATGTGCCACACACCGCAGGCCACTGTGATTGTTCTCAAACCGAACAGAGATTCAACCTCCTTGGGGATAGACAAGCTCTCTCGATTTCCATGTCCTAAAGCCCCAAATGTACCGTCTCCAAAAGTAAACAGACGACCAGTTGCGGTAACTAGGGCTGTGTGCCACGTACCACATGAGACATGCCTAATGTTCAGGCCGTCCAAAGGGCCAGACACTCGTTTAGGAATCCAGTGACTGACTTGAGTCCCATGGCCAAGAGCTCCATGGACCCCGTCTCCCCATGTGTACAGCTCTCCATATGCAGTCACAGCACACGTGTGAAACTCTCCACATGCAACAAGCTCCAATGGGTTCAAACCAGGACCCATTAAGGACTCAACTACTAGTGGCTGTGTGGAATCAACCACATTACAACCATGCCCAAGACGACCGTTGCATTCCTCGCCCCAGGTGAAGATCTCCCCAGTTCTAGTGAGAAAACCAGCATGGCGGGCCCCACAAGATACAAAGTTCACATCAAGACCAAGTGATAGGTTAGTTTCTAATGGTTTTGGTGCAAGCACATCAGTGACACCTTTACTCGACTTATTTTTCATATTACTATATAAAGTTGTTTCTCCCCATACAAGAATTTCTCCAAAGGTATCGAAGTCTTCATGTGTGGAGCCATGGCTGGAAGTGCTCGGAGCACTTGATGAAATGCTAACCCTAAAAGCATCTGATTGGGTCCCTTTAAGGTACATGGTGGTTGTTGCATCTGACCCCTTTAGAGACGAGTTGATGTTAGGCGAGAATGCGGGAAGGATTGACGTAGTTGTGTTATCAGGAGATGTATCAGTGGAAAGTTCGGTGCTGATAACGCTATCTCTTGAGGTTTTCGAGGCTAGGTCTCCAACATCCTGCCAACAATTACTAAACAGTTAACAAAAAAATTAATAAACAGCATGGGGTTGTTTGATAGTTCACTACTACTCCCTAATACTGGAAACTCCATTTACTAAAACGAGATATCTTCTAAAAATGCTTATAAAAATTAGGGCAATATAAACAAAATGTGTAGCATAATTAAGCGCACACAAGGAAAAAACAAGAAATATGACTGGGTGAACTGGGCAAGTATTTTCAAACTTAGAAACATGAAATCAGCAAGGCATCAATTGCCAAATTAATCGAAATTCACACATCCAGATCATGTTAGAGATAGATACAGGTGTAGAGATACTTCAAATTACAGATCACTCTTTTGGGGAAGTGTAATAGGGAACAGCAAGTTATATACCAATAACAATGTGGGCAATGGTAAGGATGGTTCTTTGAGCTTATTATGGAAACAACAAATATTGGAGATGCAACAGTTGCTTCACTGCACACTTTGGTTTGATACTGTCATCAAAACAAGTATCACTAAGACACTAACCATTTATATGAGTTTATTATGGAAACAACAAATACAGGAGACGCAACATATGCAGCAATTGCTTCACTGAACACTTCCTTGATATCTATCATAAAACTAGTATCACTAATCATTTATATGAGTGAATTACAGAACAACAGATATAGGAGATGCAACAGTTGCTTTGCTGTACACTTCCGTTTGATACCTGTCATAAAACAAGTATCACTAACCATTTGGAAAGATGTTATAGGGTAATCAAACTTTTAGAAATTAGGTACAAAGTACGTGACGAAATGTTATTGAATTGTATTAAGATCCGGAAACAAGACAGAGAGGGATGCAAAGCTTTTTTCACTATAATACGTTCTGCTTGGTATTCGCTGGAATCCCAAATTCGGGTCAAGGATTGTTCAACTGCAGAAATTGACCTTTACTTTCACAAAGTTCTAACATAGGCTACCTGGACGAGGAGTGAAATGCACTCCACATGCAGTCCTAAGTAACAGCCCTCTTTCATATGTCAGAGTCTAACATTATCTTTGTGAATGGATCAAAATGGCTCTTATATCACGCTATACAAAGAGTGAAGCTTTTGAGGGCCAATCTTAAAAGACAATGTCTAATCGAGAACAGTTAAGTTCCTTTGAAGGTGCCATTTTGGGAGTATCAGAAAAGAAAGATCTTGGTGATTTTGAGCATTGAACATAGAGGAGACACTTGAAGTATGTCTTTTGAGACCACAGATCATTAGCCTAAGTGCCTAACTATTTGAACTTTGAGTAATTTTGAGGGCAAGTGAAGCAAATCCTATGAAGCTACTGTATAAGTGCTGTATTTAAGATAACATAAAAAAAGAGAAGAGTTTCTTTTCAAATTATAAAATGAAAATTAATAAATATGCAGACACTACAAGACCAGTATACTATAACCAAACTTTGAACACAGGTCATGATGGTTAAAATTGCATACATTGGTTATATCCACATACAAGGATTAAAGTTCTTTAGTATTACCTCAAAAGAGAGACAGTTTAATTGTGTATCAATCTTTTCTCGAAGGCACTTGTCTGATGAACTCAGTTCGCTTAATTCTGCCAGCCACACTTCTGCTTCTGCATCCACTTCAGCTTTCCGTGCCTAATTATTAGTTAACAGAAAGTAATGAACATTCCTTGCCAAAATTTAGCCTGTCTGACTTTGATTGGACGGTCAAATTGTAAAATGTATAGTTACCAAATTGACAACACAATTTAAATAATTGAAGACCAAGAAGGACCTGGATTGCCTTTAGGGTCAAGTTTTACTCAGGAATGACCAACTGAATGTAAACAACCGGAGTCCGGATTTTCACCAGTGGATAAATAATAAATGTCATCCACTCAGCACACTCAGCTTTTATTATACTCTATCAGACATCATATTTTATGGCTCCTCTAATATAATCTCAACAATTCCTTATCTTAACTCCTTTCTGACACATTAATGTACGTCGAATATGGATCCCATTCCTATAGCATGATCCTTACTCCATTATTATATAACAAAAGGGGGAAAAGCTAGCAGTATACTAGTATCAACCAGACTAATAGTAAAACCTGTGGTCCTAGTTGATCCAACCAGTTCCCCCAAGATAATAAAGAATGGAAACACAACAAAACAACAAAAAGAAAAGAAAGAAAGAACTACAAAAATTGAGAAAGGAAGAAAGAGATCCCTCCAGAAAACTAAACCAGACCTTGTTTGCTAACAGCTTACATGTCATCTTTGTTTCTTGCTGCTTTCACTGAGACGCTGACAAATACACTGAAAGTTGTGGTACCAATGTGACATGCATAACAAATCACTCTATTTAGGCTTACCTTGAACCTTTTCTTTTCTTTAACTCGCTGCTTATTTATTAGTATTTATGTAAAGCTAAGACAATCAATGCCAAACCACGTTGGTGCCATACTAGTGATTCTTTAAATTGTAATCAATCTAGCCACTTCTAGTTTAGACAACCAAAGGATATATAAATAAAAACCAACCATAGAAAACCTCAAGAATTCTTGAACTAGGTCAAACCATGAAATTAAATAAAGATAAAATTAAATTACTGGGTCAATATCTAGCTGGATAGTGCTCCCAGTCTCATGGAGATCTCCCATTCCATCCTTTTTCCCTTCATAGATTCAGTTCCCTCTCTCTCATCAATTATCCTCCCCAAACTGAGAAATTTATGCGCTTTCTTCTATCTGTCCCTACTAAACCTAGCGCTACAAAGAGAACTACGCAATCTACGAAACAGAAGCTTCAATCGCTATTTCGTTTAATCAATGGCGGTGATCGAGCTTCTTGGAGCAAGCAACTGAGAGAAACCCACAGTAACAGTAAGTGTGCGGCGGAGTGTATGTACTACAACTCTGTTAGCAAATATATATTTTTTTTTTGGCAAGATGTTAGCAAATATCACTGAAAAGAAAAATTGACAACTGAGAGCCCGGTGTAGTGGACCATAACTTCTTGGATCTGTCCCTGGCCTTGTACTATTCATGTGCCTTGTGAACAGAAGTTGGTTCTCATTGGTCTAATAGAACAGGTGCATGGCCGTATATCTCATAATTAGAGTCCTAAACAAGGGAATTGTAGGCTTTCTGATTTCTTGTACCTAAGAAGTTTACGGTTGTTTACGACGAAAAAGATTTCGAAATTGGAAATAGTACACTCCTAACCGTGCGTGCGGCGGATATGATTCTCCGACGATGTGGATTTAATTGTCAAATCTTAGAAATCTTTTTTAGATTTAATAACTAACTAAAAGATTAAATTAATCAATATGTTGCTTTCTTTTATAGTTTCAATTTACCAGATTTCATACATTTTAGTTATTGCTTTTGTTGGTGATGAATTTAAAATTTGTTTTAGAAAATTTTCATTATTGTCACTTACTCTGATCAAGTGATTCCCTATTTAACAATTCAGAATAAATTGTTGAGAATTATATTGTTTCCAACAAAATTATCATAAAATGTCACTAATTCTGGATGTACGATACTTCGAAATTTGTTATGAAGGCCGCCGCGTGTTGGATTTTGATTTAAACATTATTTAAAATTAACCGAAGATTGTGATAAATAATTGTTAAATTTTCTAATTTTAATTTAATTTAAAAATATCTAATATAAAATGTATGACTCAACCATTTTATTCTATAATCTGTATAAATCCATGCAGCAAATTTGTTTAGATTTAATCTTAAAACTTTTTTATTTTTATTTTTCAGTCCCGGATCTGATTGAAGTATTGAATAGCTTAGTCAGCAGGAATTAATGGGTAAAAATACACTGTACATGTGGTGCGTGTAGGAAAAGTTTGGGTGGGGAATCAATTCGCCTAGACCAAAGAGGTTAGATGCAACTTGGTTATTGTTAAGCGTACATTCAAAGTGCTCTCAAAAAGTCCTATACACAATATAATTAGGATGGGGATTCATTGAAAATTTTAATTTTGACAATCTTTACAATAATTTTAAAAAAATTAATTGAAAAATTATATTCATGTTTTTTAAACTTATAAATTGACTCCATCAAGAAAAAACAATTTTAATGCAATTTTGCAACGAAAATTTAACAGTTTTTATGTAGTATAAAATTTTAATTAAAACTTCTTCGCAACAAATATAATTATGTATATTAGTTATTCTTAGATTGTCGGCAGTAGTTTTAATTTATATCAGGTTATTGTTAGTTATTTTTTCTTGTTGGTACGAATTCAGCAGGTACCAAGTAAGATTCATTATTTTTTTTTGTTGGTACGAATTTGGTTGGTAAATGGCTGGTAGAATTACAGCTTTTCTTATATTTCTTTTTTCTAGCAATAGTTTTCAATTATAGTCAGATAGTTGTTAATTAATTTGTTTGCTATTATGAATTCGATTGGTACAAGATATAATCAAAATAATGGTTAAACGATTTGATCGTCCAAATAACACGAAACGGTCAACACAACAAATTACTCTTCCGTTAAAAAGATGCAACGATCAACGAAAAAAATCGTACCTTCAACAAAATGATTAACGATAGATCAACTTGCGTGATCATTATCTACGTAAGACAGGTCTACGACCCAACAATATTTGTGCTAGACCTGCAGTTGCATGACCTCTTATATAAAAAAAGAAAAAGAAACTCGGAATTGGACATAATTTTTCATGTTTTATTTGTTTGACAGGAGGATTCAAATGTCTTCAATTTTATGTGTCTTCATTGTCTTCAAAATCACAACAATCATCATGCACATTTTTATGCATTTAAATCTAAATATTTCATTATTATTTATGAATGACGTAAATTTGGAGTAACAGCAAACATCAAAGACACACAAAATAAAGATATTTGTATCATCCGCTTATTTGATATATTTTTCATGCTAACCTTAAATAAAAGTAAAAATTAAACAACAATGATAAATAAGCAGCATCAATTCATAAAAAAAAAACTTCACTTCTCATTTACAATTTCTCATCAGAATCATCTCACTCTGTATTACTGTTCCAATCCTTTTCACGTATTTTCGGAAGCAGATTCTCTGCCGCGCAGCACCAACAGACGCTCATGATTTCCTGCGCTGTGAGCTACGGACGGTTCAGATTTGATTCAAGAGGGTCTGATATTATAAAGTTTAATTTGTACGAATCTCGATGCAAATAAAAAACTGAGATTTACCGCGCAGCACGCACAGTATCTGTGCTGCGCGGTAGAAGATCTGGTTTGCATATTTCCGTGCTCACAGAATTTCTGTGCTATCACCATTTTTCCAGCCAAGCACATCCCAAACCCAAACTGTATGGTCTAGATCGTAACAGTTGCCAAATTGTCACAGCATGAAAACGGGAGAAAGAAATCCTTGGGTACAACTTACAAGTTGCAAATACAAAGCATCTCTCAAAGCAACAACAAAAGGGTAAAACAAAAGGAGGAGGGAGATGACAAAATAAATGAGCATCCTTTAATTAATAGCGGCGGTACGATCACCGCTAGCGCTCCTAAAGCAAGAATCCAAACTCGTCATATTGACCCATTCCCTCGAGTTTTGTCGCCACATTAGGAGCTTGTGCCAATAGAAATGGACGTATGAGCGGATTGGTTTAACTAAGTTGTGCCTGAGGTTTAAGATATCGCAGAGTATGTCCTTTTTTTGTTGTTTTCCTTTTATTTGACTGGATCGAGGTTTTATAATTTCTAGAAAGAATTTGGTCCAAGTTTGACGAGATTGATCTGAGTAGGAAAATTGTATTAGAGATTTGGTGCTCCATGAAGCATTTTGGTGTGTTTCATGAAGTATCAAATCGCTTGAATTTTACATTTGTTATATTTAATTTAAAAATTTTAATAACTGATTTGAATAATTGAATATGATCTACATATTGAAATATACTTGAAGATTGAATTTATATTTTTTTGAAATTTTTTGCTATTTTTTTAAAAGTAGAAAAGTTGTTAATCAAACTGTTTCTGGACCAACAAAAGTTGCAATTTTCCTAACTCTCTAAAAAATAGTCAAAAAATTAAAAAAAATATAAATTTCAATCTCCAAGTAGATTTCAATATGTATATCATGTCTATTATAAATGGAAAGAAGACTATTTGCAAAGTGCGGTATATATATATATATATAATATGGCTAGCGTGCTTTCATAAGCACTTCGGGTGAAACGCTTACGGGTCAAATTTTAAAATGTAGCGTCTGAAATTTTGATTTAAATAGATCAATAATTTATTTATATCATAATCTTGTAAAATACTATTTTTTCTATTTTTAGAATTTTCTAACTATGTCTAATGATTTTTTAAAGTTAACCCAAAAAATAATAAAAAATACCTTAATTTCTATGTCAAATAAGGTCATCTTTAAAAAATCATTAGACATAGTTAGAAAATTCTAAAAATAGAAAAAATTAGTATTCTATAAGATTATGATATAAATAAATTATTGAGCTATTTAAATCGAAATTTCAAACGCTACATTTTAAAATTTGACCCGTAAGCGTTTCACCCGAAGTGCTTATGGAAGCACGCTAGCCATACTCTATATATATATATATCGAGTACGAATGTGCGATTATAACCGTTTAAATAGGGACAATTTTAGTAAATACCTCATCTATTGAAAAGTCAGGTTAAATATTATTTTTCAACTTTTTGTTGTCAAAATAGTCTTAGAGTTCATAAGTTTAACATGTTCCCTCTCTTTTCCTTTCCTTTTCTTTTCGCTTCAATTTAATATTAAATTATGTTGCTTTGTAGTTAGTATCTTGAATTATCGTGATTATTCAATTTTGTAGTAGGGAATTTATAGTAGATCATATTAAAAAAATTAATTATATATTTAAAGTATTATTTTTTTCTCTAAATTTTTTTAGCAGGTTATAAATGAAATTTTTTATTTTAATATTTTTCCAAATGCAGGTGCGATAATTAATTTCTTAATTACAATACAGCTTATAATAATATAATATTTAAAGAATTGTACTTACTTTATCTGTATATATGAAAGGTGACTCCATGAAATGAAAGTTTGAATTTGTATTATACACTTTTCATTAGTGAAATATGTTAGATGAAGCTATTCTTTGGTTTGACAATTTGCAAAATAAATCAATATTAATCATGCACAATTGAATTTTGGTGCAGATGTATACATATACAATTAAGTATTGCAAAGACTTCATTAAGCATGTACAAGTCAAGGGGAACAAGAAAACATCAAGAGCAAGCAAAATAGAGCCTCACAGAGGCTTGTGTTACAATAACGCGACAGAATCCATCACAACGGTTTTCCAACTCGTCACAATGTGTGTGCATGGTGTTACAATGGGTTCCTAAGGAGAAGAGTCAGAAGACAGTGCAAAAAAGGATTTGACAGAGGCTTGCATTACAGTAACGCAAAGCAAACCCGTCATAACGAGTTCCCAACCCGTTATAACGGGTTCCTCACTTGTCACAACGGGTTCCTATCAAGAGGGGCCCAGAAGTCAGTCAGAGATGCACACAAGAGAAAACTGGAAAGGTGTCAATCTGTCACAACGATATCCATAACGGGTTGCCCATTTATGTAACAGAAGCCGCCCTGATCAAGATTTCAAGACTCCAAGAAGTGTTGTGCCTATATAAATTTGGTACAAACGTTCCAGCAGTATCAAGAAAGCATCCCCCAAATTTACAAGCACTCGATTGAGCACCAGAAAGAGCACGATGGCATTCTCCTTCCAGCATCCAAACCAGATAGTGTTTATGATAGCTAATTCTCTAATTATCTAGTCATGAGAGCATATTAGTTGTTTTGTTTAGTGAACTACGTAGTATTGTCAAGTAGTTCATCTTGTCATGGATTGTGTTGTCAATCAAAATCATTTACCTTAGTAGAGCGATGTATCCCATTGCAAAGGTTTGGAGCCTTTATGATAGGCTATCTTGTTGTAAAAACACTTGTGATCTAGTGTATTCGGTCCTGAAAGGTATTTTGGATCCTGGGATTCTGTGGATGTAGGCTTGGTTGATAAGTCGAACCACGTTATAGTGTGTTATATTGCTCTTACGCTATCTTTTACTCTAGTTTTGCTTACTTGCTTGAATTGTCCTATTGCTCTATTACATTCTTGCTTGACTTAGCTAGGTGATTAAGGTCCAAAAGTTATACTTGAAATTGTTAAAAGCTTCTGCAATCGTTTTAGGCCTTTTATATCCTTGTTCAAAATAACAATTGGTATAAGAGCAAAAGATTCATACCTAGCTAACTAGATCAATTCTTGAGAGTTCTTGATCTTGTCTTGTGAAAGAATCATCAATCTTTGGAGTAGAATGTAAGAATTTCTCCTTTTGGAAGAGGTGTATGGTTAACTACCTTAATCTACTTGACCTATGGGATGTTGTAGAGGTAGTTGAACACTCAAGTATGAAATCGATGGTATTTCTTTGACCAAATAGTCCAAAGAATGTAAGTACATTAATGACAATGCGGTTAATACCATATTTAGCTCTATTCATGAAATAATTGCTTTGCCTCTTTCTCATTCCACAAATGTCAAAGAAATTTGAAATACATTAATTTAGAATGAGGTCTTAAGGTCAAGTGCTAGTGCTAGTGCAGAAACATTTTTAACAATTATAATTCAAACTTTTGGACCTTAATCACCTAGCTAAAATCACAATCAAGCAAGTACTAATAGCAATTGAGCAAATCAAATAATAAAATGCAAATATAGTAAAAAGAGAGAGTAAAGAGCAAGAGAGATCAAGAGAACACAAGAGCACACTATGTAACGTGGTTGGATCTACAAACAAACTAGTCCTACATCCACGGAACTTTCGAAACCAAAACTTCCTTTCGGAACTGATTCCACTAGATCACAAGTGTTCTTACAATTACGGAACCTATCTTTGATTTCATCTCAACAAGACAATCAATCTTAGATTCTTAAACATATGCAAGAGGCTACACCGCTCTATAAGGTAAACGTATATGATTGACAACACAATCAAGGACGGGGATGATAGGCTTAGGTTTCGATTCTCAAGTCAAATTCTTTTTAATCCAACCCTTCTTTCCAAGAAAAATAATGATGTTAGTCGGTAAGTATATGATAGGATTTGGCTCCTTTGGATTGAGAGGAATGGTGATGTCCTTATGCACAAGTATCTGAATCAAGATATGAGGGTATGACAAACTCATTTGCTTGTTGGTTAGGATCGTTCTCATGTGGTTAAGAATAATGAAATGGATGTTTATCACTTTGTCCTCGGCAATGAGATGCCAAAAAAAAAATTCATTGGTGTGTTCAATGTTAGTTTTGAGACATTTTCTGGGTATAATAATGTTGTTTATGAGAAGAAACAACAATCTATGGATTGTAGGAAGTTTAGAGTCGAAATGGTCTTTGTGTGGGTCTTAGACACCTAATCATTTCTTTTATTCGATAAAGAATTGTTCATATTGTGGCCACTTATGATATACAGATACTTCCTCACTATTTTCAACAATTCTAAAGACTTCGACTAAGGTTTGTACATTAATGAGGATTTCTTGACCGTAGAAATAGGTGGTTATCCCAACGGTTCATTGGTTGGTCTTATATTGGCATACAAAACCTTTACCGGACTCAATGCAAATTGGTGGTTCAATTCAATCAAGGGTCTCCATGCCCAAAAGTCAATAGCTTGAACCAATTGATTATACTCTCATTCACTCATTTGATTGTTCCCATTTATCATAAATACAAAGGTATCGGAAATGGGTCTCGTCTTGAAGGTGCTATGAAAGGTAGATGATTCAAGGATCAATCGGTATAGAATTCGGTTTTGTGATGAATTGGCCCAAGGCTTAAGGAAAACTATTTGTTGTTTCGGTTGAGAGGAAGAAGGGTTTATGTAGGTTGAGAAGATGAAGGATTTGGCTCCGGATTAGATGGTGTAGGTGTAGGGTTTGTACCCGAGTTAAAACTCATATCGGTACTGAATTGGTGTGTAAGAAAGGAAATGCTCTCCCTTTGTGCCACAACCCTTTGGTTTATTTCTTTTTCCAATTGTTTTTCAACCTCTTTTCTTTTCTGTTGTAAACAAACGGTAATTTTGGAGGTGTCATGAGAGAGGTGAGAACCATGAGAAAACTTATTAGAAACATGATGAATTCTTTGAAAATTTGCTTGAGCACCACAGAAATTGATTGATCTCTTGATAATTTTGGAGAATTTGAAGAGTTTTTGGAGCTAGGGTCTCAGCAAGAATATAGCTCAAAGGTCTAATTTCAGTTTTGGTAAGAATAGAGTCACTTGGAGAGGAAGAAATGTCTTAAATAGTAGAAAACTTCTCTTTCGTTACATCAATCCATTGCAACAGGTTACCTACCCGTTATAACAAGTTTCCAGCCGTTATAACGATTCTCTCTCCTCTCTATTGTAATGCAACCCATATTTAAACCTTTAACGACTAGTTTTTTATTCTCTAACCCGTTATAACGAATTCTCAGCCGTTATAACGGGTTCCCAGCCGTTATAACGGGTTCCCAGCCATTATAATGCCTCTTTGACCCGTTGTAACGGGTTCCATAATGCAAGCACTTATTTTTTGCATTTAATTGTGTTTTACTTTGTTGCTATGCTCTAATTTTGGTCTTTGATATTAATAGGGCTAAATTCAGTTATCATATGATGTTTAAACTCATGCAAATGCTCAGAATGAGTTATGATTTGGATAAAAATATCCACCAAGATTCACAAAACATATAATTCAATAAAAAATGTATTGAATCATACATTTTGCTACATGACTCCCCTCAATATAATATGTAAAAGGAAATCAAATTAGGAGAGACTAGTGACTCTCTAGACAATTTGTTTGGTACCACTTGTACTTGAAAGAGCAAGTGATTCTAAAAACTTTCCTTTTCTAAAACGACAAACGTTCTTGATGTTCAAATTTCAAACAAAACAAACAAAAGGTTGCCATATAGTTAATATTGCTATGATCATGATTATTATTGTTAATTGGTCTCCAATAGCTCATCACTAATCTATATTTATCATGAAAATTCCTTATGTTTCTTGGATGAGGTGTTGATTGGTAGACACTATTGTATCTCTTTATTTAAAAATTACTTTTAAAATTCTTATGACCATTTAACACATTCTAGGGTTATATCTTGGTTGAAAAACATCATTATATCTTTTTTTTTAAATTGTTACCAAGTTTCTTGTTATTATGTAGTTCATGGAATCTACCATACATATTCTTAACATAAAGCTTTGGGGTTGAGCTCTATGTTGGTTAGCAATCCTATAATCATATCTAACTCTGGGTTTGTTTACCACCTTTCTAGAATTAGGTTTGTTGAACTTGGTTTTCTTAATGTGTCTTTTGTTATACATATAGACATGATTTTTTGTTCGAATAGGTTTGTCATTTGACTTAGGTTGCTTTTCAATTTTAGAAGATTATTCCTTTATAAATCAAAGATCGGTCTTATCATGTGGATATTGACCAATATACATCTTATCATAGTCAATTTTAGTGTCATGATTTGAATATTTAACAAACTTAACAAATTTAGAAGCTCAATGATGTGCTTCTTTTAATTCTTTTTCTTTATCTAAATTGACTTTGGTCTCAAAGTCATTAATCCTAATTTATAGTAATTCAATTTTAGACTTAAGATCATTGATCATAGCATCTTTAACATTCATAGACTTTTTGGTCTCATCAAGCAACTATTTAAGCTTAGTCACATTAAACGACTCTTGATTTTTATCTAAATCAAAAGAGTCATCATCACTACACTCATCGTGATACTTAGAGAAATAAATTCTATCGTATTAGCTCGGATAGGGGCCTCCATTACTTGAGCTCTGTAGCATTTGCCTTGGTTGAGTTGTCTTATCTTATACACAAGCATCTACTCTTGAAAGATTCAAAGTCTTCTATATCATCTTGGAGGTATCTATCCTAGGAATACATATCGACACAGTCATCCTTAGCTTGAGTCTTATGATGCGGATCTTCTCTGAATTCGTCATGCCTTGTTCCTTTATAATCTCAAGAGTTATTTCCATACATGTTCTTAGTTTTTTGCGATGAGGGCTAGCTTGTTTTCAACTTCTCCTCCCCGAGGTTAACTTCATCTTCCTCATCTTCACTTTCTTCGGATTCACTTAACCAAATTGCTTGCATTGCTTTCTAGTGAGTTCTCTTGAAACGTCCTTCTTGTGGTGTTCTCCTTTGAGGAAAGATTACATAGCAATTTTGAATGTTGTCCCTCTTTATTACAAGATAAGCACAATACCTTCTTGTCTTGAACCAACCTCTCCTCATTTATTTTCCTTTCGAATTTGATGCCTCCTTTTACTAGTTTGGTGAGAAGGTCTTTGTCCTTGGAGAGTACTTCATAGAGTTTGTGATAGACGACTTCGCTTGATTCGAATTTGTAAGGTAGGTTGTATGAAGATTGTGCGGGCAAGGCCAATGATTTGGTTGAGGTTGAGCACTTCACTTTCTTATGGTTTTTCTCATGTGAGCAGAGTTGCGCATACACTCCTTCGGGTTGATAAGTAAGTCCTTTGGCTATTAAAGCTTCGATTGAGCTCACAGCGCCATTCCATCCGGACTTTTTGGACACCATCCTTAAGAGCTTACCTACAAAATCTTCATCACAAATATTAGAACCTACTTCAATAAATTCATTTCTTAAAGATACAAGTCTATGGTAAAGATTTTCAAAAGACTCATTTTTTCAAACTTCATGTTTTCTAATTTGTTGCCAATCCAATCCAATCTTACGAGCCTTTTTCATGTGTTCATTTTCCTCATATCTAAGTAAAGCATTCCAAATTTCTTTGACATTTGCAGAGTGAGTGAGAGATAATGCAATAGTCTCATGAATTGAGCTAAGTACAGTGTTCATGGCATTGTCATTTGCATATTTGAGTTATTTGGACTCTTTGGTTAGAGTCGCACCATCAATTTCATATTTGGGTATCCAACCATCCTCTAAAACCTTTCAAAGCTCAAGTAGACTAAGGTAGTTTATCATGCATCTCTTCTAAAAGGAGAAATTCTTACATTCGATGCAAAAAATTGGTGGTTCTTTCACAAACATCAATTGTGTCATTTTCACAAGACAAGGTCAAGAACTATCAAGATTTTAACAATTAGTTAGGTATGAACCTGTGGGCTATGATACCAATTGTTAGAATTGAGTTTGGGGGGAAAATACTAAGGTCAAGTACTAGTACGAAAGCGTTTTAACAATAATTATAATTCAAGCTTTTAGACCTTAATCACCTAGCTAAAAATTCCAGCAAGCAAGTACTAGGAGCAATTGAGCAATTCAAAAATAACAAAAATTCAAGAATAGTAAAGAGAGAGAGTAAAGAGAAAGAGCAATCAAAAGAACACGCGATTTAACGTGGTTCGCCCTACAAACAAGCTAAGCCTACATCTACGGGTCTCCCAGAAACCAAAACTTCCTTCCGAGACAGATTCCACTAAGCAATAAGTGTTCTTTATAATTACGGAACCTATCTTTGGTTCTTCTCAATAAACAAACCAATCTTAGGTTCCTAAACCTATACAAGGGGCTACACCACTCTACAAGGCAAAAGGTTTGATTGACTACACAATCAAGGACAATGATGCACTACTTAACAACATAAATGTAGTGCACCAAACGCTAGAAGCTAGCAAAAAAGAATGTTCTCAAATTTACAATTGGATGATTGTAGCTATCCTAAGTCTCTCAGGTCAGGCAACTATAGGAGAAGGCTCTAATATTCTTTCTGGTGCTCAATTGAATGCTTGAAAGCTTGGGAGATTTCAGATGTCTTCCAGGTCTGTATCCCCAAGGTATATATAGGCTGAGCACATCTTGAAGTATTCGAGTCTTGATTTTGACCTCATGTGTCACATAAATCTACAACGCATTACATAATTCGTTATAACGGGTTAGCACATTTCTAGAAATGCCCTTTTTTACTTCTTCCACATACTTTTGGGCCATCTTTAGCAGTAACACATTGTGACGGGTTGTGGACCTGTTATAATAGGTTGGGAACTTGTTGTGACGGGTCTCTGATGTGTTACAACAACACATCCCTCTGGAAAATCCTCGTTGCTCCAGCTCTTGTCCTCTTGAATCCGTTGTGACGGGTTGGGCACTCGTTGTGACAAGTTGAGCATGTGTTATGGTAACGCATGGCTTTGAAATTGTCCAATCTGCTTGCTCTTGATGTCTTTGATTATGTCTTGACTTGTATATGCATATTTAAGCCTTTGCATCACTATTATGTACCTGTGTCAACATGTATCTCAACAAAACTCAATTGTGCAAGGTTAGTACTGATTTGTTTTGCAAATTGTCAAACAAGAGATGAGTTTAATCCAACAGATTATGAGTCTTGTGATTTGAATGAAGATCAATAGTCTTTTAATGTTACTAAGCTTAAGGAGTTACTTGATGAATCCAAAATGTCTTTGGATGTTAAAGGTGCTATGATCAATGATCTTAAGACCAAAATTGAATTGCTAGAAACTAGGGCAAAAGATGAGAACAAAGTCAATCTTGACAAAGAAAATGAATTGAAAGAAGCACATTATTGGACATCAAAATTTGTTAAGTTTGTTAAGCCATCAAACACGAGTACCAAAACTGACTATGACAAGATGTATATTGGTCAAGGTCCTCATGACAAAACCGAACATAGATTTGTGAAGGAACAATCTTCTACAAAATAAAAGCAACCTAAGACAAATGACAAGCCGATTCGAGCTAAAAATCATGCTATATGTATAATAAGAGATACACTGAGAGAACCAAGTTCACCAAATCTAACCCTAGAAAGGTGGTAAACAAACCTAGAGTTAGAAATGATTATAAGATTACCAGTTATCGTAAAACTCAACCACCAAAGATTTATGTTAGAGATAAATATGGTAGATTCCATGTGTTAAATGACCACAAGAAACTTGGTAATAATTTTCAAAGAAATAGATATAATGGTGTTTTTCAACCAAATTACAACTCTAGAAATGTGCTAAATGATTACCAGAAATTTGGTAACAATTATCAAAGAAACAGATACAATGATGCTTTCCAACCAAATTATCACCCAAGGAACGTGTCGAATCATTATAATGAGAGATTTAGGTCAAGGGTGAGTTATTGAAGACCTAAGAACCAAATTGGCTATGATCATAGCAACATTAAATCCAAGACGATCTTTTGTTCATCTTGTTTGAAGTTTGGACTATCGGTGCAATTCAATAGTTAGGATTTGAGTCAAAATTCTGAAAACCTAAACTAAGCAATTGGAGTTCAAATAAAATCCCCGTGCAAATATTTAGGATGTAAAATAAAGAGGACAGAAGCATTACTTACTTTCCATCCATATGGCCTCCCTTTTACACGAGTCTCTTGATCAGGGGTCGTTGGAGATGGTTGAGCATCACCGTGTTGCGCTAGCGGATCCTTCCAAGTAGTTACCAATGCCAAACTTGTTTTCAAGGTTACGAATGAATCAAGAAATAACTTTATGTAATGGAGAAGAAAGTGGAGGCTAATCACAACACATATGTCCTATAATTTGATCTCGATAATGCTTAGAGACACAACGCCTTTTATACTAGTGACAATGTAAGTTGGAAAGATACGATAATTAATATCAAATATTCTTTGGAATATTTGATAATATATTCTCTCCAATTCCTTTCCAAATTATCATATTCATTTTTGTAAATATGTTCTTCAAATTTGATATTGTTTGGAATATAAGTTAGAAAGATATCGGCAAAATATGGCAAGGTTTTCTGTCTCTACACAGGTCTCTTACAGTCGTAATAAATTTTATTGTGGCCGCAATTGACTTGGATCCATTGGCAGGAAATCTGCCAAGTCTCTTGCGTTTTCAAAGATGGGCTATTGCGGTCGCTAATTGAACTACTCGATTTCCAACAAATTCTTTTCAAGTATCACCTGATCTCTTGCGGCCGCAAAGGGGTACCCTTGCGACCGTAAGAGTATTGCGAATTTTATATTTTGCTTGGACTTTGATCCAAAATCTTTGGGTTTAGCCCAAACAATATTTCTAACTTTACATTAGCAATAGTATTAGTATAATTAATAATAATCAATCCATTAACAATTATAATTAATTAACATTAATTTTCCATATGTATTCATACTCAGAAGTCAGAATCTTAGCAAAAACGTATTATGCCCTTGTATAAATTAATCACATTTATGACATCTCTAATGTTACTCCTTGTAACATAAGTGATATTATGAGATATATTAATCATATACCATGTAGTCCAGACTTTATTTATTGAATTTGATGTCTCAATTCCAACATGGAAATCAAGCATATCTTTGTCGTCTTAGGAAAGTAAAGAATATAGTCTCACTTGATGTGCCTAGCACAAGTGGAACTAAACCTATTGTGTAGAGAGTCACAAGACTCCCCCAATTCAATTTCTTTTGAGTATTATGTTAAGGGGAAATCATGTAGCAAAATATATAATTTAATACTCATTTAATTGAATCATATGTTTTGTGATATTTGTTTGATCTTTAAATCCAGATTACTACTCAGTCTTAGCATATGCATGTTTTCAAAACATTGTTTGACAACTGAATTGAGCCCTAATAACATCAAAGACCAAATTGGAAGCATAACAACAAAGAATTAAAATTGAAATTTATGCTTGAGTTACAACAATCAGTTGCAACAAGTTATCATCACATTATAACGACTAGGAACTCGTTATAATAGATTAGAATTTGAAAAAATAGATGTCGGAGCATTGAAGACACCTTGTGTTACAGGACAGTAGGGACCCATTACAACAACTAGGAACCCATTGTAATGGATGGGAACCCTGTATAACGGGTTCCTATAACGAGAGTGCTCTGGAAGGTTATTTAAACCCTTCTTCTCCTCCAACCTTCACCATTCCAACTCTAGAGCGAACTATCTTCTCTTTAGCAGTTTTTCTGAGAACTTCTACTCCAAGAAAGCCCAAACCAACCAGAATTCTCTTCATTTTCTCAACCAAAATGATCTTCTCAGCGATCACTGCCCTAATCTTTCTCATAGCACCACCAAGTCCACCAGTCTAGAAAATCAATGGTAAAGAAGAGAACAAATCCTACTCGAGTGATGGTATAACTCGAGCAAGAAGAAGGGTCTGGACAAAACTCCACCGACGTGTGAGTGATCCCTCAGGCCTAAAAGAACAAATCTCGAAAAGTCTTGATAAGAATCTTTATGACCAATTGGGAGACAAATCTCATCATCAAACCGATTTCTATTTCGGACTCCCAAAGACTGCAATACCTCTCGCAACATATATGAAAATAGTAAGATCTCCAAACTCTTTTATTTCCAAACCAGTGAGGAAAATAGGATGGATGGTGAACCTTGGATAATTATCCAAGACTACATAGATCATTGGTAATTGCAATCAATCATAGAGTGTCAAAACCAACCATGGGGTGTTACAACTTACGTATGTGGTCAAGAGGTACCGATAACCATAGTCACCTTTTGTGAAACCTTTGATATTACCAATGAAGGGGAAGATGTATACCCATTCAAGGTTTGGCTGGCCGATGCAAACCACAATGAGTATAAAAGATGGTTTGGAGCAAAGAAAACGGAACAAAAACTAATCGTGACTCACTTTTCGACCATATACTGTTTAACATTTCTCTTCATCAACAATATCTTAACCCCAAGAGCAAAATCAAAACGAACTTGGAGACGAATGCCATGTATTGTCTTACGCATTTAATTTGTTTTGATAAGATCATCCAAATCTCGTATAACATCCTAAAACACATGAGGTTTGCCTTATCTAATGGAAGGAAATCCTTGTCTTATCCTCACCCTTTGACCAAAATCATAACTCTAGCCAGACTAAGAATTCCAAGAAACCCTCAACCAACTTTCAAACTCGAGAACCTTGTTGACAAGTTAGACACAATAAGATGGGTTAAAGAAGGGAGATTTTGGGGTCCTAGTAAAAAGTACAAGATAAATCGGTGAATCTTAGCCTCCAATGTCGAACCAAACCAATGGGATAATTCAAATGAAAACTTTGGTGCTCCAATGGATAATCATATACCGAGCGAAGGAGGAATGAAGTAAGCTCATCCAATCCTCCACCTTCTCCACCAAGACCGGAACCAGAGAAACATGCTGAACTCGAACCTCAACCTCAACAATAATCCAATATCTTTCAAAGACCCCCAAGACCTACAAGGTTAATAATTGAGAACGTGCACCAAATCTGTCAACAAATGTATGATCTTAATTTGCACAAGATGACACACTATAGAGGGGTCAATGCAAGATGTGATGAAACCGACGCCTTTCAAGAACAATATCATGGGTCTTGGATAGAAAATTTTGGATTTTGGGGGCCAATGCATGAGGGTGATGATTATTTAGGGTTATGAGAGAGAGAAAACTTTTTAATTTCTATAAATTTAATTTGAACTTTAATTTGCTATGCTCCATTAGAAGGACATGTTTAATTTGATGTTTCGTACTCATTTTATGTTGTATGCATCTGCTTCGATGATTTATATTTTATATCTCTTGATTATGCTTCCTATTTTATGATTATGTGTTTTGATTGTCATATTATAAAATGTTTATTGAATTGAGGAGGAGTATATAACTCAATACTTATGCTTAAATGTCAAATCTATACCTTAATTGTATTAAGGGGGAGCTTGATCATCTTGACTTGTATTTAGTACTACATGCTTATATTTAGGGGGAGAAATTAAATTTGAATCGAGCATTTTGCCAAACTTTGCAAAAAGGGGGAGAAATGTAGTGTAGTGCATAATTTTGATATGCACACACATAGGATTTTGTAAATTGTCAAAAAGCAGAGTTTGTTAGATTAAACTCTTCTTTGATTTGGCAATTTGCAAAACAAATCAATATTAACCTTGCAGAATTGAGTTTTGGTGAGTTACAAGTTTATACTGGTACAATTAAGTATTACAAATGCTTTATGAAACATGTACACGTCAAGACGAACAAGAAGATATCAAGAGCAAGCAAAATAGAGCCTTACAGAGGCTTGCGTTACAGTAACGCAACAAAACATGTCACAACGAATTACCAATCCGTCACAATAGGTTACCAACCCATCACAACACGTGTGAATGACGTTACAACGGGTACCCAAGGAGAATAGTCAGAAGACATTGCAAAAGAAGGATTTGACATAGGCTTGCATTATAGTAACGCAAAGCAAACCCGTCACCACGAGTTTCCAACCCGTCATAACGGGTTCCTCACCCGTCACAACGGGTTTTCGTCAAGATGAGCCTAGAAGTCAACCAAAGGTGCAGATAAGAGAAAAACTAGAAAGGTGTCAACCCGTAACAACGGATTCCATAACGGATTGTTCATTCTATAATGAAAGTTGTCCTGATCAAGATTTCAAAACTTCAAGAATGCCTATATAAACTTGGGACATATGTTCCAGCAGTATCAAGAAAGCATCTCCCAAATTTACAAGCACTCAATTGAGCACCAGAAAGAGCACAGTAGTCTTCTCCTTCTAACATTCAAACCAAATAGTGTTTATGATAGTTAATTCTCTATTCATGATAGCATTTTAGTTATTTTTGTTTGGTGAACTATGTTGTGTTGCCAAGTAGTTCATCATTGTCTTGGATTGTGTTGTCAATCAAGATCATTTACCTTTGTAGAGCAGCGTAGCCCTTTGCAAAGGTTTAGACCCTTTAGGATATGCTCCCTTATTGTAAAAGTACTTGTGATCTAGTGTATTCGGTCCCGAAATGTATTTTAGATTCGGGAGTCCCGTGAATGTAGGCTTGGTTGATACGTCGAACCACGTTACATAACATGTTCTTTTGCTCTTACTCTCTTTTTTACTCTACTTTTGCATACTTGCTTGAATTGTTCAATTACTCTATTACTTACTTGCTTGACTTAGCTATGTGATTAAGGTCCAAAAGTTATACTTGAATATGTTAAACGCTTTCGCAATCATTTTAGACCTTTTATACCCTTGTTCAAAATAACAAAATATTGTTCCGATTCACTTTTCAGTAAGTAGTACACATGAACAATCAAAATATTAAATAAATATTATTTTTAATTTAAATCATAGTGATTAGATTTTTTCGAAAACATCGTATATTTTGATTTGCTAAATTCATAAGAAAACTTTGAATTATAAAAATTAACAGAACTTCATATGAGAAATTTTAATCTTTTGAAACAATACTACATTCGATATTATGATTCATGAAGTTTAGAAATGAACAAATGCAAAATCTGAGTATGAAAATTAGAATTTTGATTTACAATCTTAAAAGTTTGAATTATACATATCAATTAATTCAATTTCTTTTTGAAATAAGTAGAGAGCGTCCACCACTTCATTTTCATAACAAAAACGAAGCTCACACCCAAACATAGAACCATCACATGATATCAACTAACACATACTCACAATCTATATCCTAAACTAATCTAACTCTTTTGATTAAATCTAAACACAAAAAATAAGATTAGTGTAACTCTCCTGGTTCCATACAATTATTTTCTATCACTTTCCCATCCTATCTAAATAATTGACAACAAGGTATCGACATATCCCGCATTGGCCAACAAGGCATATTGTACTTCTACCAATTGTCGTCAACGTTGCTTAGTCAGTCATTGCACTCAAACTAAAGTGGAATATGATCCAAGATTGCTCGGTTATATCTCTGCCTCACAATCCCCATATCACACCTCGTCAGAGCTCGGCCATGTTTTGCACGTCCACGAGCAAATCACTAGACACACTCATTCCTCCCATCAAATTCGATCAATCTTTAACACCCATGTCACCTCTCATATCTCACTAACAATCTCTCTACCAAATGATCCCCTCTACTATAATCATTTGTGACCCTTATCAGAATAGAAAAAAACCAGTATCAGCATCCACTTTGCTGATTTGGTACCCCATTAGCCATGTTCAACTCTAATATGGCACAACATCAGTCTTATCTTGCTCTGATCTAACAAAACCTCTAGTCTTGGTACCAATAATATGAACTAGCCCATTGTTTTCATAGCTTATCACTGAAACTAGTTTTTGTACCGGCACAATAATGTTAGATTAAACTTATCTCTTGTTTGACAATTCGCAAAACAATTAAGTACTAACCTTGCACATGAGTTTTGGTGAAGATGCAGGTTAAAACATGTACATACTGATGTCAAACAATGCTCAAACATGCACAATATGCTTGGCCAAGACGTCATAACACCTCCCAACCCGTTATAACGGGTTCCCCAAGCGTTATAACGAGTTCCTGAAAAGATTGGCCCACATGACAGCTACACAAGAGAAGAAGGGCATTTATGGAAGTTGCTCAAGGCGTTATAACGTCTTTCCCAAAGCGTTATGGAGTCTGTGTAACGTCAGGGAGTTATTTGAAGGTTCCAAAATCTCAAGAAGTGCCCAACCTATAAAAATGATGCAGAAACGAACCAGCAGGATATCAAATACTCCCGATAAGCATCCAAGCATCAAATTGAGCACATCAAATAGCCTAATTCAAGTCTCCTCCAACTACCTAACCTAGAGAGCATTATGATAGCTTTCATTCTCTTATTATCGATTTAAGAACAAACCCTTAGCTAGATTTTAGCCTTTGGTACACCACATTTGTGTTGTCAAGTGGTGTATCCTTATCCTTGATTGTGTTGTCAATCAAACATTTTTACCATGTAGCGTGGTGTTGCCCCATACATTGGTCTAGGAGAAGAAGATTGACTAGCTTATTTAGAAGAAGTCAAAGATCGGCTCCGCACTTTGTAAAAGAACACTCGTTTTATAGTTAAATTGGCCCGGAACGAAGATTTTGTTCTGGGAGACCCGTGGACGTAGGCCTAAGTTGATTGATAGGTTGAACCACGTTAGATAGCATGTTCTCTTGTTCTCGATTGCCCTCTTTTCACTCTTTCTCTCTCTTTCTCTCTCTCTTTATTACTTTGCTCTTTGTTGATTTGTGATTTGCTCTATTACTTCTAAATTGCTTGCTTTAAATCTTGGCTAGGTGATTAAGGTCTAAAAGCTTTTAATTTGAAATTATTGATTGAAAATGCTTCCACCTAGTAATTTGACCTTAGTCTTGCACTTTAAGCCCCAACTCAATTTCTAACAAGCAATCCAAACCATCCAGATTCAGCACCTCAGCAAAGTTGGAATATACCTTTGTTAGTCTCAACATACATCAAAGCTTGTCTTCATCTTGATCTCTTCTTCATTAAAATTGATCTCAAAATCTGAATTCCAGCCTCGATCTCGTCTTCTTCTCAGCTTTTTCGCTCAGCATCTGGCTTTCATTCAGTCGATCAGATCATCGATCTTCAATCTCAACTTCAATCACCTCACGATCACCTTAGTTCTCGATCACTTCTGTCAATCGATCTACTATCAATCACCATTCAAGTCTTGTTAATCCCCTTTGTCAAACTCTCACGATCAGCTCATGATCCCCTCAACTCAAGACCAGTTCACAAAATATTGATCTCAGACACTACGATCTATCTCAATCTATCAATCAAACAATATGTGCAAAGAACTTCATTGTTCTACCGATCTCAATCATGTTATAATTGAGACGTCAAATTCAATAAATAAAGTTTTGACTACGTGTTATATGATTAATATATCTCATAGTGTCACCAATATTACGAGGAGTAACATCAGATATGTCATAAATCTGATTAATTTATTCAATGGCATAATACATATTTCGCTAAGATTCTGGATACGAATATATATGGAATTTAATGCTAATTAATTATAATTATTGGTGGAACGATTATGATTAATTCAACTAATGCTAGTGTTAAAATGTCAGGATTATTATTTGGACCTAACCAATTGATTTGGGTCAAGATACCAAACAAAACAGGCTCAACAAAATTTAGTATATATATAAAAATCATTTGGTCATTTTTTAAATTGATTATATAAAAGAATATTAAAATTGGTATATATTTTGTGCCATTTTCATAGAAAAGTTTTTGTACAAAACTTTTGCGGAATTGTACCGCCAAATTTTTTATATATTTATTATTTTGTTGAGAGATTCTTTCCTTGTTTTGCAAATAATATCAAATTTTGAGCACGTATTATGGCAGTAGATATGATAATTTGGAAACAAATTAGAGAGAATTCAATATCAAATATTCAAAAGAATATTTTCTATTAATTACAATATTTGTCCAAAATACATTTTCACTAGTATAAAAGGGACTGGAGCTCCAAGCATTACCAGTAATATTTTTCATAGGCACATATGCTATTGTAGCTTCTCTTTATCTCTCTATTATTGATAGATTACTTCTCGTTTCATTCGTGACCTTGAAGAAAAGTTTGGCACCAAGAGTTGCTTGGAATGATCCGCTAGCGCACCGAGGTGTCGTTCGATCGTCTTCACCAACTTCTCGACTTGCTTGAGTGGCAAAATACAGGAGGCTTTAAGAGACAATTGTAAGTTCATGCTTCCGCTCATTTATTTTAATCTTATTTTTTGTGTGGAGTTTTATTTGCAATTGCTTGTAATTTAGGATTTCGGTTTTTGGCTCTACCTAAATTGAAATTGCACCAACAAGTGGTATCAGAGCCATCTCCGTGTCAAGATCTAGGATTTTTTAAATTGACCTGGTGCATATTGTTTTTGGCGCATATATGTTTTTTGATTTACTATTGCATATGAACCACTACTGGAAAAATCACTTTTTACATCCGCCGGATCGGATGCAATGAACAATATTTCCATCAGGATGCGGATGTTAAAAGACTTTTGCATCAGGCCGTTGATGCAAAGAGATAGATGTAATTACCCTTGTTGCAAATAAGTATTTACATCTGATTTCTCATTTGCATCGACGTTTTATTTATATCAGACTAGACAAATGCAAGATCCATTGTCATTGCCAATAGTCTCTTGAAGCAAATATTATTTGTTAGTAATAAGATTACTTATGCAATTGTATTCATTAGCATCAGCCTTCCTTAACCAATTGTGTCTTCATTCTATCACATTTTGTTTTTTATACCTCATTGCTGATGTAATTATTGATATTAGCATATATTAGTGTGATGGTATTTTTCTCTTATTGAATTTGTCAATGTGATGATATATTCTTTTATTTGAATCCGTCAATGTGATGATATCTTTTATTTGCATTTGTTAAATTGGTGATATCTTCTTCTATTACATCTGTTGATGTGATGATTTTTTTTTGCATTTGTTAATTTGAAGATATAGCATATGCTAATATTAACAATTGTGTAACACCACAACATTAAAAACAATATTTGTCATTAATCACAACATTCATTGCAACAATCATAGCAAATATTCATTCTAAAATCTTCCAAATATTACACTTCGTAATCAAAATCTCTTAAAATAAATCAAACAACTAAATTAATCTACTAACGCATATACTCACATCAACTAAATTAACCGGCTTGTGTTAATTAAAATCTATTGTTAATTGATAACCGGCCTTTGCAAATTGCAAATTAGTTAACCGAAAGCCGGTTAATATGATTTTGTATTATGTGGAGATACAATGAATTATTTTGATCAACCGGCCAAATACTTAATAAACCGGCGTATATATATTTCTGAAATTATGTTTATGCCATGGAAAATGTGCATAACCGGTCATGATATTAATCGACATTCAAATATGTGCAAAATATATGGTATATGTGAGCCAAATATAATTAATATATGTGCAAATGGTAATTGATACATGTGCAATTGATTTGTATGTGGTATAAATGGTATGTGATATATGTGTAGAGCAAATGACATATCAATTTTCAGAAATTTTCGGGTTTAGGTATTTGGAATTATGTCTTTTTTATATAAAATCAAAATTTAGTATCAAATCTGGAATTTAAGGAGTAGCTATAATTAATTATAATTTAAGTTATATATATAATTTAGATTATATATAATATAATTCATATAGTTACAAAGTAATACTATAATTATCTTAAATGAATATAAATTTTGGCAACTATCTATAATTAGCATTAAGACTAATAAAAGAGAAGATAAATATGCTAAATTAAAAAAAAATTCAATTAAGAATAAATATAATATGAAGATATTTAGTAATTTTCTAAATTTTTTATTAAATACTAAATAAAGTGTATATGTAGATAGAAAATTAGTTTTCTAACTAATTGAAGTCACTATTAGTTACTATATATACATAAGAGTCAATATTTCGTGAAATATATATAAGATTGATAAACTATTGCAAATTAGATAATTTTAATTAAAGTTGCTATTAGTTAATATATATTTAGTACGAGTAGTTTCTTCTATAATACACTCTACTATAGACTTTAGGAATGATTTCAGAATCTATTTAAAGTAAATTAAGAATACATGTCTCATTTTGATAAACAATACTGTTCGCAAACAGACACTATTGCTAAAGATATAAGCAAAATGATCCATAAAAGTTTAAAGTTGATGTACCAACGATAAATTATTAATTTCTTTCAAAAGAGAATTAATACTAAAGTAATTATTGTTTACGTAAAGTAAGATATACAAAAAAAAATGATATGAAACTATGTGCAAATGATATCTAAGAAAATCAAATTAATTTTGTTCGCTTGATTGCTTACTCGAAATTAACTTTATCCCTTCGCTTGATTAGGCAAGTTTGGCCGATCGTGTCAATCAATAGTATTTTCTAATCGAGATCGATGCTGGAATTCTGCTGGGCCAAATTTGAAGGTATATATATATAATATTTATCAAAAAATATATATAATATATAATACAACATATATAGCCTAAACTACATCTTTTCTGTTTCTCTCTTATTCCAGGTCGCACTTTGTTGTGCCTTGAAGAATGAAGTAGGCGATGCAGACAAACCAAACAGATGCAATCATGCAAGCACAAGATATTTCTGTTCTATAGTTTATCCATCCAGATGTAATCGTTTCTTTAGTTTGCATTTACTTTGCTTGACAATAATACAATGTGAAAAATCTGATACACTGTTCTTTTTATCAATATCAGTGTATTAATTTATATTGTATGTCTTATTTCTTAATATCAAAGGCTTGCAACTACTTTCATAACTTATTTCTTAATATCAAAGACTTGCAACAGCTTCCATTAGACAAGAATTTCGGCAGAATAGATTTATTTTGCTCTTTAAAAATTTACATCGTTTCCCTTGCTGATATTTACACACAGTGTGTAGCATTTTGTTGATTGAATGTGCTGTTATTATCTGACAATCCTTACTGCATCGCGCGGAGCGTGACCCTCTAACTAGTTGTCCGTAGGCTTACAACACACACTCACAAAGAAATTAGAAAATAAACTTGAAAAAATCCTTCTGAAAATAACCCTAACCGAAAATTGAATCTTAACCTCCTCCATGAAAATCTCGTGTCTTACCACTACACTAAGTAAGACTCGGCGAGTAAGATCCGTGTCTAACCACATAATAAACTCTAGAAGTCTAGTAACAAAATATAGCAACGGTCAAACTCTAACTAGTGTAGTGGTAAGACACAAGACTTTTATGAGAGATGTATGGAGTTCAAGTCAATTATGTTTATGAGAAAATTTTCAAATTTATTTTCTGATTTCTTTGTGAAAGTATGTGTTATAAGTCCACGAGCCGGATAATAAATCAAAAGAAAAAACGAAACATAGCAACGACAATTAAGATCCAAATTATACTCCAGAACCAGGTACGAGTGCAGGAATCGATATCCGCTGTTATTCCGACTCGGATAATATGGCCCTGTTATCTCCAATTAAGCCGTCGGATTCGAAATACACTGTCAGATCGAAGAGAGAGAAGCCGAGAAGAGAGGACCGATCGCAATCGTTTCGTGCAAATCGAACGTAAAATAATAGGACCTGTTAATTATTCCCTCACGTAACAGCAGATTCGGACTCACGGGTGCAGGCGTGCAGTGCAGCAAACAAAAGTTCGTGATTAGAAAGCTTCCAGTGTTACCGAATACGGAATACCACGGGATAAAATATACGAAGCAATGCAGCCGAGCCCTTATATCGAAAATGGGCCGTTGGTTGATGCAATTGCAAAAGAATTCTTTTGTGGGCCGATGAGGAATCTATCAACACAATTTCAAAGCCCAAATTGTGTCGCACCTTTCAGTTAGGCCCGAAACAACAACAACAACAATAAATAGAGATGGGCTATTGTAATTTGCAAATCATGTTTTTTTATTATTTTGGGCCTTCAAATTTTAAAAATTTTACAATAAAATAATTTTGACAACACATCTCTTCATCAGCGATCATCGCAGTCCGAGTATTATAATTTTGTTTACAAAAATGCATTTCTTTTACCTCCTCTTCAAGTATAATAATATGATAAGCTGACTAGAGACCGAGAGGGTATCTTTACATCTTTACATGAATATTTTTTTGTCTCAGTAGCTTTCAAACTTCTAATCGAAGTGCCTTAAAATGACATGGTATTGTAAGATTTAGGAAGGATTGTACAAGTTCCTTTTGATTATTTGGTGATAAGATTTCTTAGCACCAAATGGTCTGAATAACAGAACAAGTACCTGATATAAGTAGAACTAGACGAAATGTAGAACTTAGAAATAATATTCAACTTGAAGACATAATATATACGACAGTCGTTGGAAATCTTGATTGGGTGCGAAATTTAATGGTTTTTAGTGTGAACTCAGGAGAAAGAACTTAAAGATTCCAATGGATTCAGCCATTGGACTATTATTATTATTATTTTTTATTTTTTTATTATTATTATTATTATTATTATTTATAGAACTCCGCTTATGTTTACTTAGCCGGTCTAGAGTTGTGCTGAGACCCGTCCGGATCTACTCGCCCGCAGATCTGCTCGTGCCCGACCTGCTCCGTGGCCCAAATCCGATCCGACCCGACCCGTGTTTGGCGGATCCACGGATCTATGGCGGGTCGGGTAGGCCAAAAATCCCCAGATCCGCTCGAACCCGTGCCCACCCAGATTCGTGCCCGACCCGCTCCCAGACCCAACTCGTGTCCGACCCGACCCGTCAGACCCGTGACAGAAAAATTCACCTTTATGTCACATCAAATTCAAAAAAAATCGAAAAAATATTAAAATAATGTGCAGAATTTTTTTTAAAATTCAAAAATTCAAAAAAAATCGAAAAAACGGACGGATCCGAACCCGACCCGCCCAGATTTATCACGGGTCGGGGTTTTGGGTTCGGACCCGTGGAGACCCGCCCCGTTGGACCCATGGATCCGTGGATCCGCGCGGATCGAATCCACGAGTACCCGACCCCCCCCCCTTCCGTTTGTACAACACTAAGCCGGTATAAGTCTGATAAGGAGGAGGGTTGTGACAAGCTTGACGATCCAACATAAATCAACTAATCTTATGAAAGTGAAGTTCAATATAGACTTAATTTAATTTCTAGCCTACCCGACTTGTTTGAGACAAAAAACTTTATTGTTGTTGTTGTATTATTATTATTATTATACTTTGAATTCCTCCTCGTGTTGTAAGAAAAGAGGGTGTAGCATAAAAATCTTCACGTCTTTCGCATAGATATTTATACAAAATATAGCGAATCCAAAATCTCACTAAAGAGACTTTACTTATATTTAAATTTGAATGATCTTTTTTTAGAAAAGATTTTGAATGATCTAAACTGTCATTTTATAAGGACATATCTTGGTTTGGTGATTAAGAACAATGCTCTACTAAATAAATATCGAAGATTCGAATTTCAATTCTGAAGAACTTTATTTAAAATAAATAAATTACACTTGAGACAAAAACTCCATTTTTTCTAAAAAAAAATAAACTGTCAATTTAACCCTCTCCCCCCCTATTATAATGGTACTCTTATCGGTGCTGCACTTGTGCACGGATATCTTTACTTAATGCGTTAATTTATTCTTTGTTGTGTGAAATCAGAGATGAGATTATTGTTGGTTTCTCATTTATATTTGCAAAAATAAACAAATTCAAATTGTCTATATATATTTAAATCTCACTAGGGATTATTTTTTTTATTTTTTGAAACCTTTTTTGTTATTTGTTAGAGAAGTGAAAAGTTCGTTGGTCGAATAATTTCTGAATCATTTAAGTGGAGGTTTCGAGTTCGAAATTCAATAAAAGCTAAAAACAACCGGAAGACTTTATGTAATTTTGATAATTATGCTTAACAACATTAACATAATGAACTTCAAGCACTTCTTGTTTGGAGAAAAATAATCATAATCGATAGAACATGCTGATCTCACCTTACACAAAGACATATATTAGTATTAATATAGTGATAATTCACCTACTAATACTTACAAAATCACCATCATAACCATTAACCAACATCAGTGCATCACCTCTACGTGGTAATGCACTGCAAAACAGCATCATCATTGGATAGCATGGAAGTAATTGATTCACATTGGTCACCATTTGGTACACAAAAGTAATAAATAAAATAGAACTAGTTGGTAGTAATTAATTAAGATAATCTGTTTGTATGCATTGGTATTATTATTTTGCCAAAAACGAAGACAGAAAAATGCATTAATTGGAACTTGTTAGTCCCATTGAAGAACACTTAATTTATTGGTGTGGGGTTGAGGTTAGGATTAGGAACAGATTATTATTTGAAAACAGTATTTTAAAATGGTTAAGAAAGTGAGCTTGCATCACGCTTGCACTCGCCAACTTGTGTTTGGTACACTGGTACACTGGTACTGCGGTATCTGCGCACCATGATTCTAGAATCAAAAGATAACTACTTTAGTATTTATATGGATATGGATGGACAAGATTACCCTTGCATCTATCAAGAGTCGAGATATATATACTATCTAATAAAACATCTAAGTAATGATTGACTTCATTTGGTCTATGGTCTTACCTTTTTATATAGACAAAAATACTCCTCTTAATTGTAAAAACACTTCTCCAAGCAAATATTGTTAATGTAACTAAATGACGTAAATGCATAATATTGAATATATGTCGAATAATTCACAAAAATGTGATAAATGCAAAAATAGTGTTTAAACAACACGCAAGTTAAATGATTTTTTCATTCATAATATCTCCATTGCTTAGCACGAGTACGATTACTAGTCCCAAAAAAATCGCCAATACAAAGGAATTAACATCGTGTACTCTGAGTACTTCAAATTTAAAATCGAATGCATCATAAAATCTCGAGATTCATTTCAAGTAATGTGAGATTCGAAATACTGTGAGGGCGGATTCAGAATTTTTGTCAGGGAATCTAGATTTACAATTTTATCCAGATTTCGAAATGATGTTTATTTTTGAAAAAATATCTTATACGAATATTTGTACAAAATATTTCACATATATGATCTTTTTGAAAAAAAAAATTAACATATGATCATTTTTAAAAGAGTTTCCTAAGTGTGCAGCTGACTCTTGGATGCACGTGGTTCCGCCTCTGGAGCCACCCGATTTTACTTGAAGTACAAGTATTTCAGAAGATATTTACTCCATAGAAAGATTGAAGCTGAACTAATCTCTTTGAAAAATTAGAAAGTGTTGGATTTCAAGTATTGTATAGCTTTTCACTATGAACTTGTTCAGCTTGTATATGATTGGTGAACATCAAACTATCAAGAAAATGATGCAACTATATAACGAATTAACTTTACAATTTCAAGAACACTTTAAATCAAGTAAATTATTTGCATAATTTCATATTTATCCTTCTGAAATTATGCATTTTTTCTTCTAAAAGATATAATATCGCATTTATTTTTCAAACATATATTTTTTTTTCATTTTATCCAATTAAGTTCAAGACACATCAAAGATATTGAAATATGTAATTTGCTCAGGATTAAATATTTAAACTCAACAAATATCAACAAATGTTGGTCAATGTAATAATTTCTCTTTTCTTTGCCCAAAAATATCAAGTGACACCAATTAGACCCTATTAGAGACAACAATAATGTCATTAATTGGTTGATTAACACTTGATTATAATTACCTTAATAGTCTACAAATATTCAATCCACAACTTAATTTCAATACATGCGATCTCTAATTTAAATCAATCTAAAATGGATCACTTTGTCAATATAATTATATTTTATAGCAGTCCAACTAATTAATTAAGTTTAGTGGTCTTAAAACCCAACACTTGTTTGTGCGCTTGAACTTTGCTGTAAAAAATCCAGAGAAGAAAAAAAGAAAAGAATAAAGAAAAGAAAAAGAGAGAAGTGATAAATTTAATCTAATAAATCAAAGACCACTTGAGAAAACTATAAACTTGAGTACAAACAATATCTTATTTCGTACTTTATCGGAATTTTTACTTGAATTTTGTCTAAATGCTTGGCAGACATTCTTATTTCTTGCACGCAACTTCGAAGTGTCAGCGGCTGCAAGGTCTTTGTTGTTAGTTCTTTTAGTCATTTACACGACAACACTCTTGCGTAATCCGATAAAGATGTTCTGCAAAATTCTCTCAATCTCTTCATTTAGTCTCTTTTGTCTTTCTTTTTTCTGTTTATTTTCTATTGTGTGTGTGAAAGAGATTAAAACTTATTTCTTGGAATCAAGAGGTTTTTAGAAATGATGTATGATAATCTTTCAGTTAAGTCCGTCCATAATTTGAGAGTTATCAAAATTTTATTTCTGTACATTTAAAAATTCATTCTTATAACATTTTATATCTATATTAATTGTACTTTAGTTATCACTTGTTATTGATATATTATGACTTGTAATTAATATATCATTATATAACACATTATGTTCATAATTTGTATGTCTGTATAGTGTTTCATTAAGTTCATTAAATTATTTAATCCAACATTAAGATCATTTCAATTTACAAAAGGTTGATTCTACATATCTTTGTGAAGTTTGGTGATTTTTATGAGATCCATGGATGGGCGAAACAGTGAGATCTGTATTGCTAATTTTGCTATTTTCTTCTATAGAAAAAATGTTACAGTTATGTCTCTCGTAAGTATTTATATATGGCAATTCTTTTCTTAGTGCAAAAGATATCCGATTATCCAAATTATGAAAAAATATTAAAATAAGGGAGCTGATACGTAGATACCATTGATACCGACTTTATTATGCACCTTTAGTTGAGTTATCATGCACATTATTTGAGTTATTATGCATGTTATTTTTTGTAATGAAATAATTATACATGTTGTCGATTTTATTATGCACATTTAGTTGAGTTATTATGCATGTTATTTTCTATAATGAAATAGTTATACATGTTATTTTTTGTACTGAAATAATTATGATATAACATAAATAATAACTCAAATAATGTGCATTATAACTAAACTAAATGTGCATAATAAAATCGATATCAACAGTTGATATCAAATGTGTATTTGCGAAACATTCTCCTTAAAATAATTCAATTATCAATCGTTCGGGTCACGACTTGCGATAGAGTTGTAACTAAAAAATTATATTAAATATACATAAATCAATGTGTTTTCTTAATTTTGTGCTAAAAAAAGCACGTTTTAGAATTATGTTATAAATATTTAAAGTGCTTATGCAATCCTAGTGTATCACAATATTGTTAAATCTGATTATTATATTATAATACAGTCATTAGCTTACGATAACTATCATTAACCCTTGGAATTAAGTGTATTTAACCCTTGACTTGATCCTCTCGTGAAAGGGCGTTAACAATTAATGCTTAAAAAAAACCATTAAATGAGTTCCACTATATATATTCCTTCCATTGCATTTGCACGCGGTTGTTCAATTATTGTTGAACTTCATACATCGCAATATAAATTATATTAATGATAGTCACATAATTATTTTTCATCATTTCGTCGGGTTCAAAATTTACGATTTTTTGTCAGGAGATTCGAAATGATGCTTATTCTTAAAAAAAAATTATCTTACATGATCATTTGTACAAAAATATTTCAAATACATGATCATTTTAAAAAACTACAAATATATGATCGTTTGAAAAAAAATTCAGGAGGGTGCAACTGACCCCTTAGGTGCACGTGGATCCGCCCCTGCTTGTCTTGCCAGGTATATGTAAAAGCAGAATAAAATCAATCCAAGAGTTTTTCGGGGATCATTCTGTTAGAATTGAGACGTCAAATTTAATAAATAAAGTTTGAACTACGTGTTATATGATTAATATATTAAACATTGTCATTAATACTACATAGAGTAATATTTGATATACCAGAATTGTGACTAATTAAACAATGGCATAATACGTATTTCGCTAACATTTTGGATATGAATACATATAGAATTAAAAGTGAATTAATTATATTTTTTTATGGACCAATTATGATTAATTTAATTAATGCTAGTGTTAATGTAATCCAATTAAATTGGATCAAGAGTCCAAACAAAATAGACCAATCAACAAGTGTCTTCCGACCACAAAGGATAGAACATATTTGGCATGAAAATAGGTCGAATTTCAGTCCAAGTCAATTGTGGCTGCAAAAAGCCTTTTTGCGGCCGCAAACAAAGAGTCAGAAAGGTAGAATTTTCTGGCTTATTTTGCTGATATCTTTCTGAATTATGCTCCAAATAATAGCAAATTTTATGTGCGTGTTTATAGCAGTAATACACACATCTTGAAAAGGTTTTGGAGAAAATTTTGACATCAATATTTTATAGAATATTTGTTATTAATTGCAGAATCTCTCCAAGATACGTTATCACTAGTATAAAAGGTGTTTGGTCTCCAAGCAATATCAGTGTGTTAGGTGTGCATGTGCTGCACTTAGGCTATATATTGATCTCTCCATTAAAGTCAATTACCTCAAGTATTATTTGTAATCTTAGAGGAAAGAAAAGAGCATCGATATCTACTAGGAAGGACTCGCTAGCGATCGTCCCGAGGTGTTGTTCGACCATCTTCACCGATTTCTTGATTTGCTTGAGTGACAAAAGACGAGAGGCCTTAGAGATGGAAAGTAAGTTCTCGCTTCAGCTAATTTTAATATCTTAAATCTTGCACAAAGTTATCTCGCAATTGTTTAATCACGATTTCGGTATTTTATGTGGCTCTACTTAATTTGAAATTGCACGAACAAGTGGTATCAGAGTCACCTCTGTGTAGAAATTTAGGATATTTGATTATTTCTGAAACTTATATTGAATTTAAATTGTTTCAAAAGGATTTGTTATATTTTGTATTTGATTTTTTTTATTATTTTAGATATTTTTGAATTAAAATCATGATATTTATCAAATTTCTCGTCTCTATGCGATCTTCAATAAATAGTATTCAAGATTTTGATTTGCTAATGTTTAAAATAATTAATTATTCAAACAAAGTTGAAATTTGTGAAAATATGCAACAATTTTGGACTCAAAATTCGAAACAGAGGAATTTCAGGACAGTTTGCGGCCACAAAATATGACCTTGCGACCGCAAGAAAGTTGTTTAGAATCAAACTTGAATTGACAGGTACTGCTTTGCGGTCGCAAGGCTTATCTTTGCGGTCGCAAGGCATTAACACATATTTGGAAAGTTCTAAACATAATTGGCAGGTTTATCTTTGCGACCGCAAGTCCAAATTTTTGCGATAGCAAGGAACTCAAACTGAACTGACAAGTTTTGAGAATAGAATTGGCAGGTGACTTGCGGTCGCAAGATTTTGAATTGTGCTATTTTGCAGGCTGCAAACTAAAATAGAACTGATTCTAGTTAAGTATAAGTTAGTACTATACTAATTAAGTATAAAATTTTAAAGCTAATAAAAGAAAATATAAATGTGCTAAATTTTATCTATAATTAGTATTTAAAGCTAATAAAAGAAAATATAAGTGTGCTAAATTTTAAAAGGAATTTAATTAAGTATAAATTTAGTATAAAGATATTTAATAATTTTCTAAAAGACTTTTAGTAAATACTAAATAGAGTTATGTAAAGAAATTTATAAAAGTATTTAAAATATATATTAAACTACTGAAAATTAGTTTATTCTAATTAAAGTTTCTATTAGTTACTATATAAACTATTGAAAATTAGTTTATTCTAATTAAAGTTACAAATTAGTTAATATATATATACATATATGACGAGTAGATTCTTTTAAGATAAGTTCTAATATACACTTTAGACATGATTTGAAATCTATTTAAAGGCAATTAGGATTACATGCCTCATTTTGCTAACAATTAATGTTCGAAAACAAACATTATTGTTAAAGTACATGCAAAATGATCCATGAATGATTTAAAATTGACGTACCGACAAAAAAATTGCTAACTTCTTTCAAAGGAGGATTAACTTTTACAGTAGTTGTTGTATACATAAAAGAAGGTGTATAAAGAAAAATAATGAAATACTATGTGCTAATGATGTCTAAAAAAGTATTTGGGTTTGAGATCTTACCAAGATCTTATAATGATGCCAAGATATATTATCAAGATCTTGTATCTTCTTGACATCTTAATAAGATATCATATTTTTTAACAAGATTCTGCATCTTTTTTAGATCATAGCAAAATATTGCCATCTTTAAAGATCATGACATCATTTTCGAGATCTTATTAACATCTCGTAATCTATAAAAATTTATGACATGATTCATTAGATCTTTACACTAGTATTAATTAAATTAATTATAATTGAACCATCAACAATTATAATTAATTCACTTTAATTTTATATGTATTCGTATTCAAAACTTAGCGAAATATGTATTATGCAATTTCTTAATTAATCACATTTATACGACATATATCATATTACTCAATGTAATACTAGTGACACTTTGACAGTACCGTGCTAAAAAATTTGCAGTACAAAACGACTCATATTTTTCTTTTGCAAAATAACCTTGTATATTTATAGGATTTGTCAATTTTTTTTTTTGCAAAATAAACATGTATATTTAAAAATACGCATCATTTTGTCTTTCGAAAAAAATTATAAATCTTACATTTTCCTGATCGAAATTTCGAATCCGCCTCATCTACCAATCTAATCTATTTCGTGAGCATACCTTATGATGCCTTAGAAATTTATTGAATAAAATATAAGTAATTTTAAAATATGTAACAGAGAGCTAGTTGGATCTAAATCGTCATCTTAAAAAGAACAAATAAAATTAACTTTTCTCAAAATTATTAGCTGAGAAGAGGCCCCTTAAGTTACTCTAAAATACAATATTTTGATGACCGAGAGCGATCACATACTTGTAGCTTTTTGGGGGTATCAAGCTCGTAGATAGTAGTACAAATTGTCTTTTGCAAAAGAGTTATTGTAGGAGCGTTGTACCCTGTGTTATTCGCATATTTCAAATACTTTATTGTATTCATATCGAATATTGTCGTCTTCGTATCTGATATGATTTGCGTATAATACTTTATGTGGCAATCAGAACGCATTTTTTAGTTGTTGATTCCTTATGTTGTCGTAAGGTTGAAGATATTCTCATAAAAAGACATCAGAAAACTAATGTCGTCTGTATGACAACTAAGCAGTCTAACTAACTAGCTAATTACAATTAATGTTCTGTAATAAACTCTTCTAACAAACTTCTTTAGTTCATTCTATTCTAACAGTTTTGAATTTGTCATTTTGATTGTGCGCTTTATTCTTGTATTGATTGGAATTGTGCATTCATGTAGTTATGTCAGATGGTAAGACTAACATCTTTACTCTAAGAGTGATCTAGATGTCAACAACTTTGAGACCTTCTTGCTCTCTCCCAACAATGATTTCTTCACAAAATAGATGTCAACAATGCATTTCTGCATGGTGACCTACAAGAGG